>PNEQ01104825.1:0-23493 GCA_003012365.1 Medauroidea extradentata
TTGCTGACAAATGGTACATTATTTTTGGAAACGCATCCACAGTATTGTGCATCGTGTGACTGCACATTGACTCAAATTTTTTCAAACCTTTTGGTTAAAAAATATTGGAGTTATTGTCACCCGTCTGAAAAAAAAACTCAGGAACAAGCCCTTGAGGTAGTTAGAAAGTTTTGGGTTTACAAATGACCACGCGTTCAATCCTTCGTGTAACAATGGAGTGAGTCCGTTACTTCAATTGTTTTGCCTGCGCGGTGCACAGTATAGCCACCCCCGCCTCCGCCCAACAATCAGTTCTCTCGTACGGTAGGTGACTCCCCCGGGATCGTGCAAAACTGAGCGTTTATCGCAGGACGTTAACAACAAGGATGGCAGATCTGATAATGGCAAGTTCCGGACCTTCTCCGCCCGGAAGAGGTCGACCGCAGTTCTGCGCATGTCGCAAACACAAGCGGGGAAGGACCCTATCTGTTTTTGGCTCGTAAACATACGCGGTTTGCAGATTTCTAGCACTTGCACTCGGGTGTGCTGTAACTTGCGACAGGATTAGAAACCGCGTTCCTGGAAGCACCGAAGTTACTTACGGTTCCGTTTGCAACATTCTGAAATAAAAATGATGTAAAAATGACAGCTACACTTCAAGTGCGTAATGCCTTGCTTATTGTCTGTTCCTACGAACGTAAACACTTCTCTGAGTGGTTGTGAGTCGTTTCAGCAATGAAACTAACTATTTTATTTCCGTAAAACAAATTGTCGCCTTAACTTCAACGGCGGATGAGCGAATTGATGTTGACAGTACTGAAAATATTGTAAATTCAATAATAATTAGAGGTACGTCAATTTCGCGGATTCATCTGGCAACAGCCTAGACTTGTCAGTCGTATACAGCCACTGGCCACAATCGATTATATATTGGTTTATAACCGTGCAAGTAGGTAGCAAGCGATAGCACTTCGCATTATTTCCTTATTTACTACTGGCTTGCAGTAGTCAAACGCGTTTCGTAACAGCCGCCAGCAAGTCACAGATATGACAATGAAGTATACATAATTGGCGTCCAACCTGACCTGGAATGTATCTGCGAAATTTACGTACCTCTAATAATAATCCACAGCAAATAGGTGGCTATGCTGAATACCTTGACCGGCAAAACAAATTAATAAAGTCTTGGAACTATACTGTTGTTCTACGGAAGACTGTCAAACTGGTCATTGGTAACTTAAAACATTGAGCTATCCATAAGAGGCTATATATTTTATACGAATTTTAAATCACTTATGAAATGACAAGTATGTTAGTTTATCTGTTTACATGAAATGGAGAATTAAATTCTACAATAAACTTGTGAACTTACCACGATTGTAACTCATGCCAGTAATTTTATGAAATTTTGTTCATCATAGTTTTGTGCGACTAGCAATAAATCAGACATACCATCCGTCTGGGCTAAACGACATATGTTCGTGGCTTAATATACGATAAAACATGCCATATTTTATACACTCCTAACCCCATGTGTACCACGGATAGCAGAGTGTAATAGCAGTAATAGCAGCAGAACTGTTAGCTAACTTAACGCTTTCGCAGATCAGACTATATCAGATACTTAATTAAAACTGTAGGAAATGCGGAGACATACATTTTAGTGCAACTGTAATAACATTCAACAAGCTATTAACACATATGGCAACTATAAAAAATATTAAGGGAAAAAAACCTCAACGTAGTTTCCTGAAAGGAAACTCCTAGTTTTAAAAAAAGCTTCAAAATAAGCACTGTTCATATTTAGTAAATTTAGTATATTATTTGGATAGTCTTTATTTTGTTTTAATATAGTGTGACCTATTTAAAAGTATAATGCAAAGCAATTCGGTAAATTAAAACTTAATGGCCGTATACAAAAAGAAAGGGTTTTTCGACCAAGTATAGCAACTAAAGTTGCTTTTACACACATAGTATACTGTACCTCAGTATTAACACCATTAGTGGCTTGATTAACTCCGGGCCTGTATTCAATCGCTAGAGATGATGGTACATCGCGAAAATTTTGTGTTTCAACATACCCTTGAAAACACTGTAGTTTCGTCTTTCCTGCAACCCGCTGGCGTCACACAACCTCGACACCAACCACCGCTGTCATGTTGCCATCCGAGACGCCACACCTCGTTAGCTCAGTCGTGCCGACCTTGCGACAAAAATTATTCGGTGATATATTTCTTACACAACGTAGCTGTCTGCAGACCAATACCAGCCCTCAGATATTACAATAGCGGGATTCTGATTGGCTCAGTCAAATAGGATAACAGCTCCAAGTACAAGATAAAGCCAGTAATCTTCTGGTAAGTTGAACGTGTGTTGAATTCCAGCAAAAAGTTAAGTTTTCCCGCGATAAACCATTAATCACTCTTCGCGTGTTGTGCAGAACTATAGGCTAACATAATATATATTTGTGCGAATGCGAGCTAGATCACGATATGGCGCGAGATAATTCGTTAACCACCTGCCTAAACATGTCGGGTTCGATGTACAGAGGGATCGATCCGGATTTTCGCATGTTGGAACCATGCCGTTGGTCGGCGGGTTTATTCGGGGATATCACATTTTTCCCGCTCCGTTATTCCGGCCCTGCTCCAAACTCACTTAGTATCATCCCTCACCATAGCCGAAGCTTTACATGTTAAGGGGGGAGAGCTAGATGCTAAATTTTATTTATCGATTTTCTGCAATAACTTCTGTTTTTGGTAAATGTGGCAGTGTTGAGGCAAAGCAGATGTTTGTGAATAATTTTGGAGATCATTATAGTGTTATATGTTCATCTTACATTGGTCTTGTAATAATTCTTGAAAGTTAAACCTATAATTCGCTTGCAATGATTCTGCGTGACAAATAAGTGTAAGATTCCGTTATTATTTATGTCAAATAGTTTATCGAGATTATATCTTATATCTTGTCAAAGAAAAATTTTTTGATAATACGACTTGAATAAATGTTATGGATTGAAAACTGAAAATACTGTACAAGAAAATTATCTAACACTTCCCTTTAAGGGCTAGTCGAAATACCTTCACTCACTTCACTCGAATGAGAGTAGGCTATGTCCGTAGTAAAATAGCAGAAAGGTTGAGAAGAGGCGTGGTTGATGTATACTATAAATACCACGTATTTAACTGCGCACCTCGTGGCAGCCCTCCATTGCAAATGTCTCGGCTTTCTTTTCACAGGTAGTAGAGAGGAGCTGATACCGTCAGCTGGGGTGATGTTGACCAATGGGGTGGAGTAAAATTTAAGAACATTGTTTCCGTAAAATTTCATTATTATATACTTGTGCTAAAAACACTGTTCAACTTTATACTTCAGATAACATGTTGTTTTCCCAAATAAAATAAATTTAGGTCCTGTGGTTTTTTTTATAATTACACATCAAATTCACAAAATGACTTTTACGATGTAGCCAAAAATATCAAAAGGAATTAACTTACTGAAAAAAAAACTATAGTTCATGTTGATACTAAACGCTGTGAGTAACTTCAAAGACACCTTTGGGGGTTACAGAGGGATACAGTTTATATTTTTGAAAAACTAATTAAGTTTTTACAAAACTTTGAGTTGTGGCAGTTACTGAAGTTTAAAAAATAATAACTTTTCTTTAAACACGTCGTAAAATGCACTGATAAACCGACTTTCAGTTCCTGTAATATTTATTTAATAAGATAATTACTTTTTTTTTTTAAATTTTGACTGCACCACAACGGCCATTATGTGACTTTTACGAGTGATTGTGCAAAACCTATGGGGCCTAATTTCTTTTTATTTGGAGAAATTACATATGATATGATGTGTAAAAGTTTAAAAGTGTGAAGTCAAAATCTTCATATAAAATACGCTCTGAACAGTTTATTGCAGATTTTATTGATAATAAACTTTATTAAAATGGTTTACACTGGACACTTGAGCAGGGAAGTTGTTATTAAACTGTTCTTCGTACTGATAATATAATGCACGAGAATCGTTACTGGCGCCTTAAAAACTTCCCCGATCCTAGAGAAGTTCTATTCTCGCATCCAGTCTTTTGAATAAGTGCGTGATCGTGAGAGCGCTGTCACGTTAGACTGCCGATATTGAAGATCTCAAGCACAATCCCTTCTTGAAGACGACAGAGGGAGCGTGGAATGTGTTTATGTAAAGCAGCCTGGAGTGGTAGGCAGCCACCAACACACCCCTGCGTTGCGGTCGTATAACACACACATGAGAAGAGGAAAGAATTGTCTGAGTCTTCTACGGCAGTACTGTATATACGTTTAGATGTGCACACGAACAAATACAATTTCAAATAATATTTCAGTTTATTTACATATATCTTAATAAAATTAACGCAAATACACTAAAACGAACGTTGTACTTATATTAATATTGTACTAATACAAATGTTTAACCGATGTAAACGTGCAATAATAATGTGAAATGCAAGTAAAAAAGACAAGGTTATTATTACAGAATGCTAAGTGTTACGCCAGAATTTTGTATCATTTATACTGCGTGTTCATGGCTTGTAATTTTATTGAAATGTTCATAGAAAAACGTAGTCGCTTATTATATTTGGTGTGTAAATTAATTTTACGAATAACATTCAGAGTTATGGTAGCGGTAATTTACTACGTAGAAGTTCAAAAATCAGGTGACATTAAACAAAAATAATAGGATGTAAGATATTTATATGTCGAAATTTTCGTTGGAAGTACTGTTTACAATACTAACAGCATCCGAGCGATGTGATGCAACGGCAACATGTTCGACTCACATTCTGAAGGACCTGGGTTCGATACCAGGCTCCAGCCATCCTGATTTTGGTTTTCCTGGGTTTCCCGAAATCGCTCCAGGCGAATGACTTGATTGTTCCTTAACAAAGGCCATGGCCGACTCTTCTCCCAGCTGCTGTCGTTGTACCAAGTTGTGTCACCGTCTATATTGACCTCGCTGTCGATGTCGGCGAGACGTAAAGCCCACTTACCTACCTTCAGCAGCACCCGAAACAAATATAAGTAATTAAACTTTTGCTCTCGAGATGTTTTGGCCAAAGCGAGCAGAAAAATCATGAATTGGTTAACATATAGGAAGTTGTAAATACTCTGGTGTATGCGTTAAATTACGTAGTAGTTAGGTGTATTATTAAGGTGATTCGCCGTTTTTAATAATTTACTGCAGACTGACCTAATTACTGAAACGAAAATACGCTTGATGTTTCTTTTTAAATTCCACACAAAAAGGGCGAAGAAAGCGCGAGATAACGAAAGTTTAATTTTTTGCACAAAACTTTAATACAGATTAATTGCTTGTCTTAACGTGTTTTAAGCCAATACGAAGAAATAAAAACATAATTTATTAACATTGTCGTTGGTTTAACTACACTGAAAATGGGCCCATGGACACACGCAAAAAAGAAAGCTCTAATTCTGCACAGGTATATGACCCAGATCTGTGGAACGGCTGTAAGTGCGAAGGTCCTATTGATCTCCGCGAGAACTTTTGCTCTTATCGATCCTCCCAACTCGCTCGGGCGGGCGAAAAATCCGCTCTCTACTGATCACTGATGGAACCATTCAACGGGCTTGCTTCGGTATGTGTATTTGTGGGAAGAGAGAAAATGATGGCGGGAGAGAGAGAGAGGAAAAGAGAATATAAGGCTAGCAAGAGAAGACGATGAGGTCGAGATTAGCATATGTATTCAATTGCACTCTCGGATTCGTCGCGTCATTTAAACGCAGTTACCAAATGCACTAAGCATTTTAGTCAGTGGGTCGACATTTAAGGATACTTTTAAGAAAGTAAATTTTTAATCGTGGTCCTGAAGTTCTTCGTAGAATAATTTTACCTCAAAACGTTTCTTGGAAATATATGCCACTGAACAAACCTAATTAATGAACCACTATCAGAACATTTCCGTTTCCGTTTTTAGGAAACGGTACCGAGTCAGCTTACGTTGTTTCAAAGCTGCGGGTGGACAGAACGTACGCGTAATTAACGAGTCTGGAAGATTGCCCGAAAACCTGAGCGTGATACAGACCATCTCCCGATACAGGATAAGTATTTTATTGCAACCGAAAATAACAAAATTGGGCAGTTTTACGATGTTTTTAGGTGTGAAATCTTCGTGCAGAATTTTTATAAGGACGTAGGTGCGTAAAATTAATAATTTTATTTATTTATTTCGTCGCGTAATTTTGTAATTCGTCACAAAGTGGTAGGTATCCACTTAATGTCTGATAGAGGCGAGTTATCATATAAGATTGCATGGTACTTCAGTTATTTGGATCTAGAGGTCAACGGCGGGCCTAATGCGCATGCTGTGTCACCTTTAGTGCTTCCGCACTTCCAGTTATTGAACTTGCAAAATACGCCAACACTGGCGGCCAATTTAAAGTTATCGTATATGTATATAGATACACTGCTGGACAATAAAACTGGCACACTCAGAAAGATGCTTTAAATGGAATTGTGCCTTTTAGAAGCTGTCATAAATAAATAAATAATATTTATGACCACAGAACTGAGCAGCAAGGAGAATACACTCGGACCTGTAGTACGCCGTCCGGTTAACTATAACAGTGCTTCCATAGCATTAGCTGTGGTTCAATAGAATGCCAATTAGATCTTCTACAGTATGATATTTTTGAACTTGTCGAAAGCCAAAGGATCGTATCACAGATGCGCCCTTTACATTAAGGAGACAGGGCGCCGAAGTCCTAAAGCCCGCGGGTTTCCAGGTCCTGACCCCGGACGGTGTAGTCCAGTTAACAAGAAAATTAGATCTGCAACTATATTATATTATTACACGTGTTAAATCCGAAGGACTGAACTACAAATTCAATGTTGTGTTTACTCTCCTTCGTTTCCTTCAGAAAACTGGTCGCCGAAGCCCTAAAAATATCATTATCAGTCATGTTCTCTCTTTTTTTTTTTTAATTTCTTAAGCTACATACATACGATAGGTAGAGATGATGTTTATCGCGGGAAAACTTGAATATTTGCTGGGTTTCAACGCACGTTCTGTTTATGAAAAGACTACTGGCTCTCGCTTGTACGTAGAGCAGTTGCTTTATTTTAATGAGCCAATAAGAATCCCGCTGTTGTAATATGTGTTGCCTATTATTGGTCTGAAGACAGCAAACGTTGTGTCAGACATTTATCACCCATCTCGCAAGAATCCACAGTATTTTCAAAGGTTTTTGGCACAAAAAATATTCGTGGTACGCCATCATCTTTAACGATAGGACAAAAGTAAAATGTGGCGTCTATAAATAATCACTAGAGATAGGAAATTAAAAAAAGTATATATTTGCAACACTTTGATTCAGTGCCTTACGTGCGCACCTGCATCTCGGCTTTGTGGCCAGTGATTGGATGCCGTAATACCTAGCGTGTGGAGGTTAAACCCGCAAATTACAGACGTGATGTGTCGCAGTTATCCGCATACTGATTGGCACAGTTAAATGAATAAAAACTCTGCACAAAAGACTCTGGTCAATGGTTATGAAGTTGAGCTGCATGTGTGCACGTAAGGCACTAAAACAAAATGGGGCAAAAAAATTTTTACCAAAAGATCCTGTCCCTAATAATCACTTTTCCCAAACAGTTATTTACGGAGATAAACACAGGTGCACGCTCAAATACAGAAAACGTCTTGCTAGCGACTCATCGTAAGGCTACAGGGCAACAGTGGAAGAAGGCAGCAGGTTGGCACCCCTGGGGCAGACATAGCCTAGACGCGGCGGCCCTAAATGTAAAGGAAGGGCCAACGAGCTATATAGTTATCAGAGAGGGGTGAAACGCTTCTAAAGTGAAGCCCAATTGAACGGCTGTTTTGACCGCAGAAAACATGGCGAACAGCAGTGAGTCCAACATAATGTTAAAAATTCGTCTTTACGTTCGCATAAAATCCGTTATTTTGTAGCTCCGCTATATTCCCGCTAAACACAGGAAAAAACGCCAATAATTAATGTAATATATAATACTGTAATAATGTTTAAATTAGCATAATCGCTCTCGTCTCTTGACCGGAATTAAGAGTCCGCCATTTTATCTAGAGTCAAAATACCACGTTCAATTGGGCTTCACCTCAGAGCCTTGGAGATTGCTGTTTCCGCCCCTCTATGTTTACTATATAGCTCGTTGGAAGGCGCAGTGCTTATAGCCTCGCGTAGCGTGACGCCTGGGCGACCACGGGTGCATGCTTGCCTGGCAGTCGCTAGCCTCGCGTGTGCCACAGTCGAGCTTCGTAAACGACGGCAGTCTACCCTCTTACACCATCTCTTATCCAGGGGTGGATCTAGCATAGTTGGGGGGGGGGGCAGACTGCCCCGGGAAAATTTTCACTCGGGAATGAAATGTAAATGAGTGAAACAAATATACAATACCTACCAATATTTAGACTTTTACTGGTTTTGCATTTTAATTAACCTTGAACACCATATAATGTTATAAATACAGTATTTATAATTAGAATGCGCACTTAAAACACCTCTAATGGTAGCTAGTAAGCACAGATTTTATGTATTTATACTAAAATTTTATACTGTTATTTACGCGAATGAGAAGACAACGTATGCAAGATATATTTATTACTGTTGGGTTGATTGGATTGATGGAAAAGGAGGGGGGGGGAAGGAGGGGGGAGAAAATAACAATTCTTGCCCCGGGGGAAGGAAAGCCTAGATCCGTCCCTGCCTTACCCCTTCCACCTCCCAAGCTCATCGTCCAGCCAACCCTTTACCAGCTGGCGGCCGATGCCGCAGAATATTTAGGAATACAGAAGTATAACAGCTGGGAGGACGGCGAACTCAGTCAGACTTCGCTGTCCAACAACATGGCTCGAGGCAATGATTTTTGGTGAAAAGAACAATGGGAAATTTTGTTTCAGTGCTTCGAGTGCACATCTGCAGCTGTGCTTCATGGTCAGTGATTGGCTGTTTTTAACTCTCAACATATTTAGGATCTACCCGCAAACAGCTGACGGGAGTTGTCGCAGTGACGTTATTCTCAGTGCCACAGTCAAATGAGTGACGCCTCTACAGGAATGCACGCTGCCAATAATACGTACCAGAGCTGCAGATATGAACGTGAGGCATTGAAACAAAATGTTGCATAATTCTTTTCACCAAAAATAATTGCCTCTAAACATGGCGGAAACAACTACCGCCAATCAGCGTAAGGTGGCTGCCATGCTAGCTGGCAACCAGGTCAATAGGAAACCTGCCGTAACTAAGGTTAATTCTACTACAGGTTAGAAAGATCAATGTTAAAAGTTTGTAACAGGGATAATTTCTGCCGCTTGAGCGCTGGTATCGGTAAGGTGTGCAAACTAACCTATCACGGAATTGGTACGGGATGTAAATTTACCAATCACAGAGCTTTCCTGAAATTTAAGAAACAAAGTTGATAATTAAAAACGCAAGACTGGTTTCTTTTCACTTTAAAATTAAATTAAACGACTTCTATAATTTGCAAGCCTACTAACATTTAGTTTTACTCGGTTCCGTAGGGGGTCTATTATATCTGGTCCCTTAGCGATATCAGCGAAACTAGCGGCAAATATGTTCCCTGTGCCAAGTTTTCCCATGTAATGAAACACGTGATCTTTCTAACCTGTAGTAGAAATAACCTTGCCGTAACATGTTGGAGCCAAACAGACACGGGGCTGGTATCAACAGCCTCGGGCAGTCAATTAGCGGTGAAGTTCGCGCGTATCAAATAAGTCACCACGTCATTTCACGTCTGTATTACTATTTAGTCTGTACCGAGGCGGTGGTCAGAATACTCACTCACCTACCATCATGACGTTCCGGGTTCGATCCTCCGATATGGTCGCTCTTTTTATTAGCTTTGAGGGATGTAGCGGACATTATTTGTTATACTTATTAATTTCACTCCGTAGAGCATGTGAGAATGGTAAACGCTATAGAGCTATAAGGCATGACAATAATTTACATACAAATAACTAGAGCCACGATTTTATGGCGAAAAGATTTTTGCAACATTTGGTTTCAATGCGTCATATGCGTACCTGCAGCTCTACTACATCGTCTGTGATTGTATTATTTTACATTCACTTGCCTTGGCAAATCACAGACGTATGGAGTCACAATAATCTTATTCTGATTGGTGCAGTCAAATGAGAAACATGTCTAAACAAAGACATGCTGCAAACAACCATGAAGTAGAGCTACCGACGTGCATGTGAGACACTGAAACAGAGTGAGGCAAAATTCTTTTCGCGACAAAATCGTGGCCCTACAAATAACACATCTATAAACAGACAACACACACACACAACCGAAATCACTGGGCTGTAAAACGGGAACGATCTGTAAAATGCTTTTACAGTCAAAATACGCACACATTTCAGCTACGTGCCAACACAATCACCACGCAAATTGAGACACTTGTACCAATGCACTAGATTTTCACTGTCCCCCTGTAAAATAAAGTTGCCGCCTCTGAACGTGGTTATGCTGCGGGGGGGGGGGGGGGTGATAAGGGGGTAAACAATAGTTCTGTGTTACGAATTGCTTGCTATCCTTTCATGGGTCTCCCGTGAAGAAACGAAACCGCAATCTCAACCATCGTACGCCAACCACGCTCTAAATCTTTAAACTAACAAGGTTCAATATACAATCGGAAACTTTGTCTATCTTTGTTTATCTATAGACCTCTTTCGAAGGACAACCAACTGCTCACCAATGCTTTCTGTATGGGGATAGCAGTTTGTTGTCATTCGAAAGAGGTTTATAATATCGGCCCTAAATCTAGGTGGTGATTGTGTTGCAACGTACCCGAAAGATGTACATATCATTAGACAGCAAAGGCATTTTATAGCTGATTACCTTTTTTTCAACCCATTGGAGGTTTAAAAAATAATAACACTCGTGTAACATGTCAGTATGCCATAAACTTAGCGTGCACAAAGACAGCGTTATTTATCGTATCACAAAAGCTGATAGACAAAGTAGACAAAACACATACAAGAGGACATTAATGAGCCAGAAACAACGATGTTTCAAAGTCAAACATAACATTCATTCACATTGCCTAATGCAAGCCTCTATTAATTCCTTATAAAAAAAATAGGAATGAACTTACAAGCTTCACAATGAAGAGATAAGCTACTGAGGTTACTTTCCTATATGTGTGTTTGTGTGAAAGTGTGCCCGTGTATATCTCCTTAAATACTTTGAATCCGTTAACCAAATTCCTTCACACTCAATAGACATGTTGTTTTTACCAATTTTATCTTATACGTAGGTTTTCGAATATATTAGGTAGGCCTACTAGTTTTCAAAATGTCGGTCAATTGAACATTTAGTGCTCTCTGTCATATCTCGCAAACCAATTGACAGATTTATACTAAGTTTTTCGATAGTTTCAAAAGTGTTTTGTTGAAACTGAAAGGGTCTTGTAGGTTTACTATTTTAGAAGACAGCACAATATGAATATTGGAAACTACTTGACGTAAAAAATAAATATTTTATGTAGTGAAATTTTGTAATCAAAGAATTACATTCCGTAGGATTTATTGGAGTAGGTCCGTCACTTTGTAAGATTGCACCTCGATAGTAAAATATTTTGCGATGTTTGAACTATTCCTGTAATGGGTTAGTATTACAAAATTACCATTATTTTTTGACGTATCATCGCGAGCAATGGCGCATGTCCAAAAAACGGTTCAGTTTCAAATATTTTATTTTCTATTTCAGGAAATGTTTCCCCAGTTCAAACCAAACTTTTGTTCAGACAGCCCATTATTACATAGATAAATTTATAACTATTTACTGTTGAATACACAACATTTTAGAACATAACAGTCCATATATTATTAATGAAGACTTTGAGCGCATTGTGTTAACAAATAAATACTGTTTGATAAACTCCTGAAACTTTCGGAACGATTTAAACGAGATGTTATCATTTGACACTACTATGCGAACTCTGAACCCAATGGGTTTATTGTTGTAGATCACAAATTTTGGAAGAGAGCGTGACATGAATTAATGAATATTTTATGTCATATAGAGGAGACTATTTGACCAATTCAAATCATTTTGACAGTATATTCTCCAAACATTGAATTAAAATGACATGTTGTAGGTTCCCGGTTTTTGAAAGTAGTATCACATAAATATTCTGTGTCAAATAAAATTTTGTAATTTGTTGTTGTGTAAGCCAATATTTGTACTGAAAAGTTATAAACAGTTATATTTCCTCAATTTTGGAAGATAGCACTTCATTACTCAATAACTTGTTTGTCATTTTTCGAAAACTATTAGGCTTTTTCAAACTGCTATTTTTATCTACACGTAGTTCATCGGCCAATCATTTATTTCAGTACGGTTTGTTGTAAATTTCTGTTAACTTAGAAGATATCTCATAACTAATAGGTGTCAATTTTTAGTCGTATTTTCGGATGTACTACATCTATTCAAACATAAAATTTTTATTTCGACAGCTAATCGTACACGTTTGAAATTTATAAGGCATACTGTTGCAGTTTCACCATTTTGAAAGAAGTGAAGAAGCGATTTCAGTAAACACTTAACACCCAGGGCTTTACTGCGGGTGAGTAGTGACATTATGTGAGTATGAAGCAGCGCTGAAATGAGGTGGCGGGAAAAACTGGAGATTCCCGAGAAAACCCGCCGACCAGAGGGAATCATCCGGCACGATTCCCACGTGCGGAAATCCGGTGACCGACCCCGCCGGGAGTTGAACCCAGATTGCCTTAGAGGGAGGCGAGTGCTCTAGCCACTGCGCCAACGGTGGCCCCTATTTTGAAAGAAAACATTTTCTATGTGAGTTATAATATTGTTTTATTTTGGAAATTATTATTAGGATGAATCAAAACAAATTTGAAACTGTATCAGTATGCATTTAAGCATTGCATTTTGCTGTTGACATTTTTACAAATCTACGATTTTTTACAGTAAAAATACATACGATTTTAATATTTCTTATCATATCTGCAAACTAGTCAACTTATTTCCGCAAAATCCTGCAGATAAAAAAATCGCAGTACGCCATTCTAGCACATATGTTATAATTTTTAAGTTAATTTGTAATATTTAACTTACAATTTCCCCTATTTAAAATAAAGTCGGTTGCAATAATAATAGATCAATTATTTATATTAAATATAACGCATATACTCCCTTAGATTACATTTGCCAAAATAACACTCAACATTTTAAATAAAGTCTTGAAAACTACTGAACTAATCCCTGCAAAATTTAACTCGCAGCTTATAACATACAGTATAGAGGAATGTTAGTTCTTGAAGCGGTTACACAACTTATTTGCAAAAGAGTAGCCACGTAATTATTTTTTAAATAGACCCTTATATAAATATTAGCTTAAACCAATTTCAACCGTGATTGGAACTAATAAAACTGAACTGTGTGTTTCTAATTTACAAATGTTTTCTTTTTTACGCCGCCATTTTGTAAGAGAGTTTCACACGAGAGAATTATTATGCATATTATATTATTATTATATTTAACTTGCCTGCTTCGCCGATTCTCGCCCAATTCGGCATGTAAGCAATAATGTGGAAGTAAATTTAGACTGTTTTAAATTACTACAATAATTGTAAAATGGCAATCATCTAAGCATTTCAGATTGCAATATATAACATACAGTTAAAACCATTTCACAATTACGTGGATTGAAAAATTATTAATTACACATAGCAACTACATTAACACATAAGTATTTGCTACCGTTTTCTACACGAGTTAAAAGGGCGATTCTTTTAAAATTGGAACGTACTATTGGTGTCGAAATATATCATTCTTTATTTAAACGCTGATAATTAATGACGAGAAATCAAAGCCCTGCCCCCTATATTAAATTTTAAGTGATTAATAGAAATCGAGGAAAGTAGGCTCATTAATTATGCTGAACTTGTTGAGTCACAAACCCAATCTCCCATTAATAATTAACATTTTAGTTTCTTCTATACCCAGAAATAGAAATTTTATAGCAATTATAACATACATGTTTTGTAAAAATATTGGTTGACGACACGAAGGTGGTTCAAGATAGATATTTTAATAGGCCTACATACTAATACTTTGAACATCAACACATTAAGTTTTTATTTACACCAACATTAGCAATATAAAATCTATTTTTGAAAAAAGTATTCCTTATACTTCCACAAGTTCTCTAGAGAACCACTTGAAATATCTCTACGGGAAATGTTTCCGAACAAACTTTATGGAAGTGTCGCAATAGAAGAGGAAAAGTGAAGAAGCTACAAGTTACGATGAGGAAAGTCGCAATATTTATAAATCAACATTGTCACTAACTCGGAAATGCAAAAATTTCCTGAATGAATGCTTATCAGCTCTGAAATTTCTCACGTCGTACGTAAACGTATATCCCGGAAATTTCAAGCGGTTGCACAAATATTGTAATAAAATTAGCATGCCCACGTATAGATTCACTTACTCTATACTTGGAACAATTGCTTTTTAGGAAAACCTGGTAACAAAATCACACCATCAAATTTGTGACATCTAGATTAATCATTTTTATTTTAACTTACTTTCTAGAACTTTTACAGTTGGGATTTCGTGTAATGAGCCTAATCCCACCATATAAGCCAACAAGGAAATATTTATTTAAGGTAATACTCATATTTATTCTTACAAGTAAAATCGACATCTAAATTAAGGCTAGTGAACTCTTTAGAAGCATACATACCGAATTATACCCAGTTATACTGAAACCTTTCATTGTTAAGTGAAATAATTTTGAGGTCTTTCCAACAGGCATTAACCATTTATCACTAACTTTTATTACAGCATTATGAGGCCGTGACGTCTTGCACGCATCACGTGGCCATTGTTTCTTCAGACGTTGAATGTTGAGATAGATGAAATGTATGCACTTTGCTCATTGGTCACGTGCAAATGTTAGTTAATAAATAAGCACCATTTCAAGATGTGTTGTTAATTCTGATTTCCAAAATAATAATACGCCTTCGAAAATAATGTTTTTTTAAATCAGACACAAAATTCGTATCTTTTGTTACTTGAGTTGAAATTCGATACTGGAATATCAGTACGATTATACAAAATTGGCATTTCAGCGGAACGCTACAATAAAAATCCATGGGCCCGTTTCACCAACCTCTGTAAAGCACTTAGCATCTGTTAATAATGGTTAACGGACAATTTATCGTGTTAAATCTTCTGTTAATACTCTTTAACAAATGTTAAATGCTTAACAGAGGTTGGTGAAACTGGGCCCATATGTTTATAATACGTATTTACATGTTAAACAAATAATTTACTTACTGGAACCTAGCTGCATTCTTTGTGAAGACTCTTCTGTATTGAAACCCTGTGAGAAAACCGACTAAAAGCGAAACGTGTTATCGTATTTTCTGTCTCTTGTTATACACTCACAGATACTCCACCTCCGGTCAATGTCATTCCTTGGTCTCCACCCCTCAGTGTGTCTTCTCAGACTAAAACACGCCCAGCTGTCACTCAAAGTGTACGTCCGTCTGCTGCTTGCTCTGGTCTCAGTTATGTAGGTACACGCAGTTACGGGTGTTCAAGTGCGATAAAGTCATAATTTTATATTTATATGAAATATTGTTAGTTTTGTAGACGATACTTGTGAGTACAGTTTCCTCTTACGAAACAATTTTAGCTCTCATAGTTTTCTCATAACGGGGTGTCAAAGTCAATATTTGCTTGTTACACTGCCATGCAAATAGTGAAAACCAACTGACCTACTTAAACAAAATAATTCACTGTGAACTTACATTCCATGAGCTATGCAATAAAACATTAAAAAAATTAACAGCGTAATATTTAGAATTTTAAAACAATCGCAAAAGTACAGAAATAAAGTTACAAATTCAGCAATTTATTTAAATACAAAACCAGTTCGCGGGATTTTTCAAATGTTTTATTACGTAGTCCATAGTATGATGTTTCACTGTGAATTACCTCACGTACGCAAGTCAGTTGGTTTCCACTGTTTGCATGGCAGCATAACATGCAAATTTTGACTTTTGACACCCCGCTATGAGAAAACTATGATAGATAAAATTGTTTCGTAAGAGGAAACTGCACTCACAAACGTCGTCTACAAAACTAACAATATTTCATATAAATATAAAATTATGACTTTATAGCACTTGAACACCCGTAAGGGTGCAATGTACAGCAATTTTTAATCACCTTGTTTTTATTTATTTTATTTGTATCAGATTTTTTTTCTTATTTTTGACACAAAATTTGACTAAATTATGCTCTTATGAAATTTTTTTTATCTCTCATAGTTTTCGCGTAATGGCTTGCTAAAGTCAAAATTTTGCATGTTTCCGTCTTAAGGGGGCGATTCACCTCAGTTTTCAACGCCTTTTATTATGTTTATATTTGTACCAGACATTTTTTTTTCTTATTTTAGACATAAATTGTGACTAAATCTTCCTCATAGGAAATTTTTTTATCTGTTATAGTTTTTGCGTAATGAGTCGTAAGCGTCAAAATTTGCACTTTACGGTTTTATGCACGCCATTAAAACCGACTAACATACCAAGCCGAAAAAAATTCACAGTGTACAACAGTGTTGTAGGCTGCGATTTGAAACATTTTAAACTAAAATATATATAGTTTCGTATTTTTAAAAAAAATTTGAAATTTTTTAATTTTCATTTAAAAATTCAACATTTTTAATTAAATACAAAAATATGTTATTTTTTGTTCTATATATGTCTAATCATGGCCTACAACATTGTTATACACTGTGAATTTTTTTCGGAATGGTATGTCAGTTGGTTTTAGTGGCGTGCATAAAACCGTAAAGTGCAAATTTTGACGTTTACGACTCATTACGCAAAAACTATTAGATATTAAAAAATTTCCTAAGAGGAAGATTTAGTCACAATTTATGTCTAAAGTAAGAAAAATAATATCTGGTACAAATATAAAAATAATAAAAGACGTTGAAAACTGAGGTGAACCGCGGCCTTTTAAGAACTTCACTAAAACCAACTGCCATACCAAACTGAAAAAAATTCACAGTGGATAAAGACGTCGCATACAATTTCACGTACATAAAACAACTTTCTATATGTAGATAAAAATTCTGAAATTTAAAATAAACATTAAAAAATGCAATATTTCTTTTTAATTACAAAAGTATTTTATTTTGTGGTTTAAAATTAGCTGAACTTGTAGCCTACAACATCGTTATTCACTGTGAATTTTTTTCAGTTTGGTAACTGAGTTGGTTTTAGTGTCGTCCTTAAAACGGAAACATTCAAATTTTGGATTTAAAGAGCCGTTGCGCAAAAACTATGCGAGATGAAAAAAATTATAAGATCAAAATTTAGTCACATTTTGTGTCTAAAACTGGAAAAAACATATCTGGTACAAATATAAAAATGCCTTCAACAATTCGCAGAAAGATACAAATTGAGGGAAATAAAAATCTAATAGTGCCTTGAAAGTGTACATATTACCATAAACATCATTTAAGGGTGTTCACGTGCGATAAAATCACAATTTTATATTTTAATGAAATAGTGTTAGTTGCGTAGACGATACTTGTGAGTGCAATTTCATCTTACAAAACAATTTTATCTGGCATAGTTCTTTCATAAAGGTGCGTCAAAGTCATAATTTGTATTTTCTGCTACCAAGTAAATAGTGAAAACCAGTTGACTTATGTAGGTGAAATAATTCACAGTGAAATAAAATGCCATGGGCTACGTAATATAATATTAATAAACATCCCGCGAAATAATATTTTACATTAATTTTTTTTTAATTTCTTAAATTTTTTTGTACTTACATGATTTTTTAAAAAATTCAAAATATGACAATGTACGTTTTTAAATGTTTTATTGCATTTCTCATGGGATGTAAATTCACAGTGAATTAATTCGTTTAAGTAGATTGCGAGCGAACATTGCCGAGATTCAGAAAAAAAATCCACAGTAAAACAAAGAGAAATAAATAATAGAAAAGCCAGTGCTGTATGAAAAGTTATGGGAATGACAGTAGAGGACAGCAAGATAATTAGCTTGTATTTTGCAGTGGATTAGACTGTATTTTCAGAAGGTGAAAACGATCTTAACTATATGACAAGAAAGTTTAAAGAGACATATAAAGAGGCAGACCTGATAAACGCGAAAATGTGTATTCGGTCGTTGGAATGGAAAAAGTAAATAATTTGGAGGTACATGGAAAAGTAATAGTAGGTGTGGAATAGGCAAAATACACTGGGGTGGTTTTCAAATCAAATAATAGTACACAAGGAATCACGGAAAAAAAAAAGTTGCGTGTTTGCTACGCCCTGACGTCTTGTGTATAACAGTGACGAGTTTGAATCGATATTGGCAATCGTTCATTTCAAGCATTATTTCCTTCTTCGACAGGCCCAGTTAGAACTGTACAGCTTCAACACAGAACATTGTGATTTGTCTAGAAACTGTTTACATGTGTCATGAATTACATTATCCAACAATAGTAGGCTTATAGATACTACATTATGTTGGACACTATGTTGACTTTAAATATTTTCGCGATTTCCCAGTGTCTCTGCCTTTGGGTAGATAAAGGAATATTTTGCAAGTTATTAAACAGCATGTTAGAATCCACCTTTCTCTGTATACACCAGTTTTCATTCTCATATTTTTATATTTGCACCAGATTCTTTTTTTCTTATCGTAGACATAAATTATGATTAATTAAATTTTGCTGTTATGGAATTATCTCTCATATTTTTTGCGTAATGACTCAAAATTTGCATTTTACTGTTTTATGTATACCACTAAAATCAACTGACATACCAGACTGAAAAAATATATACATCGAATAACGTTGTTGTAGGCTAGGTCTTCTATATAAAAATAAAAAATATAATATTTTGTATTGAAAAAAAATTGTTGAAAATGTTCGTTTTTATATATGAGACGACAAGCCTACAACATTGCTATTGACTATAAATGTTTATCAGTTTGGTATGTCAGTTGGTTTTAGTGGCGTACATAAAACCGTAAAATGCATATTGACTTTTATGAGTCATTACGCAAAAATTATAAGACATGAAAAATTATATAACAACTAAATTAAGTCACAATTGATGTCTAAAATTATATATATATACACGGTAACAAATATAAAAATAAAAATATGACGCTGAAAATTTATGTGGAACGCGCTCGTAAGCCCCGACCATTTGTTCATTAGCTGATACTCACTTAAAGAACAGACAATGAACTAATAGATGGGGCTCGAGTATGACTAGGATAGTGGGATTGTAGCAAGCCGGTCACGGAACTCAGGAATGTTTCCTTTCCCTAAACAATAGGGAAAAATTACGTGACGGTTTAAAAACTATCATTATTACGTTGGACAGACTATACGTGCGGGAAGTCAGCATATTCGCGCTCGCGTGTGTACGTGAGCAAAGAGACCGGTGAGTGGGAGAGGAGGGAAGAGGGTCTGACGGATGAGATGTGGTTGGTGGCCGGCTTGGATAAAGCCGATTACAGCATGTGACGTCATCTCTTGCGGTAGACACGGTAGACGTCCTAGCCAAGCTAAGGGCGAGCGCGAACGAGGAAGGCGAGCCAAGTTTTCGTTTCTAAGATTGTTTGCCAGCAAAATAAATTAGTTGTTTTATAATAGCATCGAGTATTGTAAAAATTTCAAAAATTTTCTCTGAAGAAATATTTGTCGTACTGGGGAGAGTCGGAATAAGAATATAACTAGTTTACATTATAGGGGTTCGCGACAAAGTGAGGACTTTTGAAGGACACCTTGTGTAGAATAATAATTTAAAATATTATTAATTGTGATTACAGATGTTAAATGTTGAGTTCGTTATAATATATATACATGTTGATCGTTTCTTTGGCAGCTTCATTATATCAAAAAGTAGCAGGATACCACATAATTAGGGACACTGAAAATCGCGAAAATATTTAACTGTAGTATCTTAATTGTGACACGTGTGAACAGTTGTTTGGCAAAATCACACACGTTCTGTGTGAAAACTGTACAGTTCTAATTGGGTCTGTTGAAGAGGGACACAGTGCTTCATATAAACTATAGTCAATATACGTGCAAAACCTTCAGTGTTATATATAGCATGTCGGAGCCTAGCAAACAATCAACTTTTCCAGGCGATTTACCAGTGTCTCTACACGTGATATATAGCAGGAAAAAAAGATACTAGGGTTACAAAAGTGCAAATTTTATCTTCAATCACCTGTAATAAGAAAATTTACATGAAGAAAATAGTCCACGTGGCCCATAGTGACATTAATTTCACTTGTAATATGTGTATGTAAAAAAATCATTGTTTGTTTTTATTTTAACAATTTTCCCAAAATAGTTAAATTTAGAGTTCGACACGCCATTATACGAAAACTTTAGGTTGTAAATAAACATTTATACGTAGGGCCCGGTAGTTTTCGCGAAAAGATTTTTGGCCCACTTTGTTTCAGTGTCTTACGTGTACACCTGCACTTCAACTTCATGACTATTGTCAGAGTGTTTTTGTGCAGAGTTGTTATTCATTTGACTCTGCCAATCAGTACATGGGTAACTGTGACACAACACGTCTGTGATTTGCGGGTTTAACATCCAGACGTTGTATGTTACGGCATCCAATCACTGACCACAAAGCAGAGACGCAGGTGCGCACATAAGGCACTAAAACCAAGGGGTGCAAAAATCTTTTCGCGAAAACTACTGGGCTCTATATTTGTAATGAAAAACTCAACAGAGATTCTGTCTACACGTTCAGCACTAATAACAGCATCACCGTCATCACTTCTGAATCTATCCAGCCTACGGCCGTGTTATAGTTTTGTTAACTGCCTTATTACCGTATATACATATGAAAGTTTGGGGTCATAGTTCCGAAAGTATCCTCAAATTATTGGAAGTTGGTTTTTTTTTTTTGCATACTGGACATACATGTGTTGTCATATTCTCTGTAGTTTTCTTTGGCATGCATCTGCATCGGAATGGAGTATGCACTCAAAAAACTACATCCGTCATAAATCCCATTGCACAAATCTTTCAAATATCCATATCCTCATTATAACTAGAGACGGGAAAAATTCGCGGAATCACTGATATGTAGGCTAGCCTCCAAGAATATATGTGCACTCGAGTACACAGTATCTGATCATTAGAAGTACGTCAGTTTCGCGGATTCATCTGGCAGCAGTGTCAGTCCTATACACCCACTGGCCACAATCGATTATCTATTGGCTTATAAATGGGGACCCCTGTTTTTCGCGAAAAGAAGTTTGCCTCACTTTGTTTCAGTGCCTTACGTGCACATCTGCAGTTCTGCTTCATGGTCAGTGATTGGATATTTTAACTCTCTCGAGCCTTGGGATTCTACCGGCAAATCACAGCAGTGAGGTGTTGCAGAAACTTTATTGTAATTGACTCAGTCAAATGAGATACGGCTCTTCACATAGACACGCATGCTAATAACCACGAACCAAAATTGCAGATGTGTGCGTAAGGCACTGAAACAAAGTGGGGCAAAATTCTTTTCGCAAAAATCAGGGGTCCCTACTTATAACCGTACAAGCAGGTAGCAAGCGATAGCACTTCGCATTATTTCCTTATTTACTACTGGCTGGCAGTAGTCAAACGCGTTCCGTAACAGCCGCCAGAAAGTCACAGACATGACAATGAAGTATACATAATTGGCGTTCAACCTAACCTGGAATGTATCTGCGAAATTTACGTACCTCTACTGATCATTAGCTGCTCGCTGACACAGTAGAGTGGGCCTGCATTTAATACGATATAATTACTGTTAATGGCTCAACGACTTACACGAGGTGTCAAACAAGTCAAGGGCTAGTTATGAAAGTGACACGAACGTACCGTTGGCGGATTCTAGGTTGTACTTAAAATAAACGCTAATTTTTCAGTTCCCTGATCACAACATACAAACGGCCCCTTTAAGCAATTATGTGGGCGTTATAATAAACTAGACTCAGCGGGAAAGAGTCTAGTTAACGGCGGAACTTCGTGCAGTCGTCAGTGCAGTGTGTCACTGTGGTTTGAATATTTTCCCGGAAGCTGAGTCGGTATACCACTGTGCGTGGATGCGCCCTCTTATCAAACTCCTATTCCTCTGCAGGGCTTCTTTAAACCGCAATATGTCTCGTCGCCAGGATGCAGGAAGCGCGTATCCGAGGTTGACGTCCGCCAGTCTGGAGTATCATATGCACTTTTCCTCTGGACTGTTAAGCCGCAAAGCCGTCAGATTTCCTCGCGCAAATTATCCCTGGACTTGACGGCCGCATTACGTCAACTCGTGCTTAATTTCAGCGATAGCTCCGGAAGCTTTATTTCGCAATTGTTCAGTTTCTTGTGCCGTGCGATGGTGGCGCAACGGTATGACAGGGTTCTATTTTCGTCTCTGGCTGCCCTGCTTTCGGTTTTCCATGGTTTTCAGAAATCGCGCTAGGCGAAAGCTACGGAACGGTTCCCCAATCCAGGCCAAGGTCGATCACTCGCCCAGGTCCTGTTCTTTAAATCCTTTAAATCCTGTAAATTCGTGTGTAATCGTCTCTGATGATTCCCTTGTCAGCGAGAGCTGAAGACCACTTATAACGCCCGTACAACAAACACACCGCGCGGATCCTGGGATGATTTGAAGACAATAAACGCTGGTGACATACTGTTGTGCGATGATATTTTACGGGCACAATTTGACAACACAGCACGGAATAAGTCCCCTCTGCGCTACACAGATATCTTACCACCACTACCATCATTATGGGGGCGGTTCAAATCCCTAGGAGTCCAAAGATGATTTTAACGTTCATAAAGTAATAACCTAGACGTGGAACGCAAAGGAGGACTGTATACGTGTTGGATTGCCACAACGTGCGTAAAATTGTTGTCTTACAATATTAAACCCCCAATATTTTAGTATCCTGGGGCCCGATTAAATATCGTTTTTTATGGGTGCAACGCTTAAGTTGCATCTGCGTTGCATCTGGTTGGAATTAATCACTCGCGCACATGCAGCAGAAGACCCGCTTAACTTGCTCTGCACTTACGTTGCGCTGCGTCTGTGGTAATAGCAGGTTGCGATGTTGAATCCGGGCACAGTTTAGCCAAGGACCCGGGATCCGGCGAGGATAGGCGAACAAATTAGCTGGTAGGTTGGCAGAGAAGACTACTCGGTGCAGCCACGATTTTATCACGAAAAGATTTTTGCACTGATTGGTTTCAATGTCTTGTAACATAGCGTTTGCTATGTTAAAGGCTTTAGTAAATTTTCATTGTGTTTGTTGATATGCTTGCTTCCAAGGCATACAGCGGTGATGTCTTTGGCTTAAAGTATTCATGTTATAAATTATTTTTGTTTATTTAGTATAATCTATGTATTAAATGAGTGTTTGTTCTTTGCACTTTGCACCAGAGCTTCCATGAC
>PNEQ01104831.1:0-13164 GCA_003012365.1 Medauroidea extradentata
CTTCAGGTTATATTTTTACAATATTTGATTGTGTTATCAGTTGGTGCAGTAAAAAACAATCTAGTGTGTCCTTGTCATCAACAGAGTCAGAATATATAGCACTAAGTGTAGCAATTGCAGAATCATGTTGGTTGAAAAATATACTTTGTGATTTTGGAATATTCAACCATGAAGTGATTATGTTTGAAGATAATCAGTCCGTTATTAAGTTAGCTTATAATAATGAAAACAATAAAAGGTTGAAACACATGGACACAAGGTTTCACTACATAGTTGACAAAGTGAATAGTGGTGTTATATGTTTAGAATATGTCAAGAGTGGAAACAACATAGCAGACATGTTTACAAAACCATTAGGAAAATCTATGTTCGAAATCTTGAGATGTATGATTTTGAAATGATGTTAGTTTTTGTTTTGTTTGTGATTAGCTATAGAAGATTATAAAATAAATATTTGTTGAGAGGGGGTGTTGCAAGATAATAATTGTAAAACAACAAATGTTTATTTTAAATGAATGTATTATAGATAGCGCCAAAATCTGTGCGGTTGAAGTGTATCCTCTATGGTGTACAGAGATGTTGCATAGAATGAATAAAGCCAATCAGTCTCTATGGTCAGTCTGGTTGCGAATGTCAAAGCGAGATGATGTCTTTCTTTTCTTTCTGCTGCTAGCCACAAGTGCCCAGTTCAACATTAATACATCTCATTTTCCGTAGTTTTAAGGATAGAGAAAAATGCCAAAAACTATTTAGCAACCATTGAAGAAGTGAAATGAACAGAAATTCACAGCGGTGGAGTGAAGGTTTTGACAGTGATATAGAGACTCACCAACAAAATTTCAAAATGTAAAATAAAATTATTCTCCTACCAAGGTTCTGAGGTGAGCATGGGCTTTACAGTATTTTATTTTGATTTGTGGGTAGTCTTCTTTACTTTCTAATTCCAAAACCTGAGTGATTTATAAACTGTTACAGTACCGATATGTTAAATTTAAGTCAACACAAAAAGAAGTACACAAAAACCTCATTTGTACCACACTCAGGTAGTACAAAACTGTCACTTGTACGGAATCAGTGGAAAACTAAAATTCTTGAATACAAACTTGAAGGGTCCTAATTAATTTGAGGTTTTTATTAAAATGTTTTGTATTGTGCACTGTGCGTTAGGCTCGTGTACAACATTGTCGTATGTTTTTCCCATTTTTATTTAGATTTTTAATGTATAACAGTGTATCATTTTGCTGCAAATATATAAGTAATAAATATGTAGAATACTTTGACATTTTGTGTCAGAAGTATAAATATGATTTTATGCCATTTTTATCATTAGAGTATACTTGAAAAATAAATAAAGAGAAGTAGGATTTGGCAAGGGGGGGGGGGGAAATCGGTCGTGCTTTAGTCTTATCGGTTTTGGTTAAAAACTCAGTTATACAAAATGAATTTTGGAAACCTTGAGTGTTCTTATGTTTTTTAAATAGTAAATTAATGATCTCTCACCTGAGCTACTTGGAATAGTGTCTTCAAAATCCACAGCTGTGGCACTGTCCTGTATTTCAGCAGAGTATTCTACACTGACGCCAATACCTACAACATCAGAAACTTCTTACGTCATTATACCATTGATGATCACGAAAAAAATAAAAAGCTAACAACCCAAAAAAATTTAAATGAAAACAATTATTTGTTTTGTTAAGTTGTTATTATTATAAGCCTAAAAGAATTAAAAAATTTAATTGTGTATACTTTACTGCTCTTTTCATAAATAGTAATATTCAATAACAAGAATGTCCAACGATCAAGGATTAAAAAATTCCTTGACTTTTTCAGCTTTTAAGAAAAATGCAAAACAATATATAACGTACAAATTATTAATACAGTAGAAGCCCATTACAATACTTGTGTTGGAGTACATAATACTTAACCGCAGGAAATTGATTCTGCAGTATACCAAGTGTGACCATTCATTTATTTATACATTAGAGGCATAAAGTAGCAGCGGCATAGCCAATTTACGCTCTATAATTGAGTTTTTCTGCACTATCTCTTTGAATGTTATAATTAGAGTAAATATAGTGTCGTTTACCTTACTTTCATTTACCCAACCTTCTGTATTATCTTACACCCTATAACTAGGGTCAGGTAGTTTTCGCGAAAAGATTTTTGCAGCACTTTGTTTCAGTGCCTTACGTGCGCACCTGCATCTCTTCTTTGTGGTCAGTGATTGAATGCCGTAACATACAACGTCTGGAGGTTAAACCCGCAAATCGCAGACGTGTTGTGTCACAGTTATCCATGTACTGATTGGTACAGCCAAATGAATAATAACAAGGGACACTTGTTTTTCGCGAAAAGAATTTTGCCTCACTTCGTTTCCGTACCTTACGTGCACATCTGCAGTTCTGCGTCGTGGTCAGCGAATGGATATTTAACTGTCACGAGCCTTGAGATTCTACCGGCACATCACAGACGTGTGGTGTTGCAGGAAAGTTTTTGTAATTGGCTCAGTCAAATGAGATAAGGCTCTTCACACATACATGCTGCCAATAACCATGAGAGATTTCACCTCAAATTCAAATAAATGCCACTAAGCTTAGAGCCTGAGTATAAAACAGCGTTATTTACATTTTTTCATCCCTTAGTAAAACTTAAGCATATTTTCGACACACTTACAGAAATACTTAACAGTTGAAAAGTAACTGTACGACTTAAAAATTAAAAAAAAAATGTTTTGTCCCTCTTTGACTATGTATGGCAAAAAAGGCTAAATACATTACAATAACATACTGGTTTTGTCATGTCACATATTTTTTAACTCTAAACTCTTCTAAAAATGTGCACATTACTATTAACTTGCAAGCCACTAGTGATAATACCATAGTTACTATGTGCACTGAACTGGACACAATTAGTGTGATGACATAGCCTACGACGATGCTGGTTCCAATGAAACTCTCTGGGCCCATGCTAAAGAGTGATACAATTTTTGTCCTTGTTTGTAATAATCAAGTAATAGAGAAATTGAATGGAATTCTTCAATTTTTCAGAATTAAAACAAAGAAGTTACGAACATAACCTAACAGATAATTTTGCAGCATACTAAGAGTTATGTATGTGTAAATAGTGACGAGGTTACATAACCTAAAAGTAGACATGCATGTTGCTGTCGTTAGAATATAATACTTTTACTTGCAGTTCAATGAAGTGCGGTACAAAAAAATATATTGGGCATTTGATAAATAATTGAATATACATTTACATACTTTGTAGTTATTTTGAAATAAATCCATTATTTTGTTTTGTCATATTTACTGTGTTACGGTTTAGTCGAATAGTTTTTTCCCTTTCCCAGGCAATTTGCGACGAAATCTCGTACATTGGCTTGTGATAGGCCTAATTGACCTACCGTAACTTTTCATTAACAAATAACGTTTTAAGTTACTTCGCAATGTGCACTACACTTGGGCAGAAGACAGTAATTACAGGTACAGAACGGCGTTTGAGAAATAGGATAGCAAAATTCACAATGTTAGCATTCTTACAGTAGGCCTAGCTTAATATGTTGCTTAACCCTTTACCCAAAGGTTATTTTATAGTTACAACTTCATTTTAAGAAAATATGACAGTAGGCAAGGCAATCAAGGTTGGAGAAATTTGGGGATGCAACACTGAAAATCACCGGGTAGGAAACAAAAAATCTTGGGCAGGGGTACAGAAAATGGTAGTGCAAGAGCATTATTGAGGCAGAGGCAGTAAAAATTGTAGGGTAGGGACATGATGCAGTGGCACAGAAAACTGTAGAGTATGTGAACAGAAAATTGTATGCAACGACCATCAAAACGTTAAAAAATGGGGCATCTCTGTAATAAAAATGTGGTGCGCCTCAGAGAAACATGTAACCAAGCCTAACAGACGAATTTAATAAAACGAGAACAAAATGGAAACTATTAATGTAACAAATTCTTACCTGGCATATTCAGTCCCGGGAGTCTGCGTTGAGCTGCTTTTTACCAGGGCTTAAACAGTTTGACCTGAAATGCAAACTGCGAATCTTCAATTTTCTGTAGATACAGTAAATCTGGGCGAGGTTACGAGTTTCTTCCAAACCTCAAATCGATAATGATCGTAAACCACAGGAAACTTGTGCTTTGAAGTCGATTTATCGTGTCAACAGTGCAAAACACTTCGTCATTTTTAATATGTATTTGCATCACAAACGGACGCCATTACAATTTTCAAATCCGGACCACTGCGCATGCGCGGAAGAATAACAAAGCACTAGCGCCTGCGGTTGGTCATGAAATTAAACAGACGGTCAACGAAAGCCCTATAGAGATAACACGCCCTGATCCAAAGAAAAAGTGAATACGATAAACATCACATCTTGTCTCTTCTGTTAGTTATTATTTATTCTGTGTCTTGATACACAATAAGTATTAGCCGTACACAATGAAGTCCAACACTTACATGTCCAACTGCAGCAACCCGCCACCCATACAGCACACAATGCTTTCAGTTACATTTCAGAAATGTTTCACTGAAACATCTGTAACATCTCAGTAACATAACGAAACATTTCAGAGATGTTTCAGAAACATCTCAGCAATGTAGATATGTCCTCTCTCAGACACAATACAGAGTAAGATTCAGAAACATTGCAGTGTAATGCAATATTACTCTGCAGTAAAATACAAAAATACATTAAGTTGACATGGCCTGTGGTGTGAGGAGAAGAATGGTGGCAAGTTGAATATGATGGCGAATTTTTGCTAGAAGGGCGCCAGTTCGTTAATAATTTACCAACCCAGGCGGACACGGGACTCTCTTTCTCAGGGTGTTCTGTCGACGACCACGTGACTGACTCCTCACACCTAGACTGACGTACATGTAAGTTATGCTGGGGAGGGTTATTTGGGGCTCCCTCCACACCCCGTCACACAAGCAAAGTACACACTTATAAAAAAACACTCAAAGCGGATTATGCCCCGGAGAAGGCCGGAGCGCCTTAACTTATGTGAGTGAAATAAAAAAATTGCACAGTTATGTAAGATGGATGTAATCATGAACACACTGATACATAACGCTCACTATGCGGATGCGGGCCTGACCCTTATGGCCGGTCAGTAGCCGAAGCGATCAAACAAGGCCGAAGCAGTAAACTAAAACTGAAATAAAACCTCGGGGCCGTGAGTCAGCCGAGGTGGGTGGACATCACAGGGGACGAGAGTGCAAGAAAAGTGTTCCAGACAATTACTTACTATGATACGCTGCTTGCTTGCGAACAAGGCTACAATATTCCCCCGCGACGCGATACGCATGTACACCCTAGGCCCGCAACGCTCTGACTGACTCAACATGGCGGCGAGCGGAGAGGCTAGGTCTCCATTCGCTCGCAAGCTCCACTAGGGAAATTATTTTAGCACTGCATTTTATTTTGACATGATATTAAGTGTTGCAGTGTTCATCGTTGTTCATTATTGGAACTTGGCGCCATGCCTTGATGATCAAAGTCTTTGTAATAATAGTAACACGTGAAAATGAACAATATTAACTAACCTAAATTTTACACACATTTCATGAGAACCTTTGAAATTTATATGTGGCCGTCCTGGCCGTAATGAGTGGTGCGTTTGCACACATATAAGGATTACACAACACAGGTAATTATATAAAACATGACAACGGGGAGTGTCAGTGTCTAGAGTTGGTGACCCTGTTACCCCGGCTCTGGTCGTTTGCTTACATAAGTTAATTAAAATTAATATCACACTTACTGCGTTAGCGAGTATTCTTTAACGTGGTTTAAAAATTAAGCATAGGTTTTCAAAACCACTTAACAGTCTGTTTGTGTTTCAACTGGAAAACCACGTGGCACATGGCCGTTGATGACATGTACTTGGCTGTCTCCGCCACAGATATCGTGACCTGCAATAACTAAGGGGCTGCCCTTGGTCGTCGGCAGTTGGCACACGTCATAGTACTATGAGAAACATATTATTTTCTGTTATGTATATTCTCGACAGTGTACCTTTACCACTTTTATAATAATGTAATCATTCATCTCTAGTTGACTGGGTTTCGATCCTAGGACACTTCATTCTGAGTGTGATGATGACTTACGCACTGACGTAGTTAATTAAATATGAATTTGATATAGAAACACATGAGCATTATAAATAGTATTATTAAGAATAATATCCGACAATTTCAATAATATTTCTGGCTCTAACTAGAGCAACGGTAGTAGTTGATATTTTTAAGTATTCAGTATGAATAGCCATAGACTCTTTGTTATACATGGATAAACAATTTGAACTGTCAATATTAATGAACTAAATTAATTTTAACTAAACACGTTTTTACTATGTTGAAATAGCAGGGCAATATGGAGTGTTAAATACTAACAATATACCTAACTGTTTGGAACAGGTAGGTACTTTTGTTGTACTCCTGTTCAACAAGCAACATGGCTACTCAGCGATAATGGCGGCGAATGTCTGGACCACGGTCGTAGAAGAACAGGTCTGGACACTCGCCTGGAAACTTGACGCCCTTGTTGTTTGGCTGTAGTTCACCAAGATACCGAGAATATTGTGTTTTATTGGCGCTTCAGTTAGGGCGGTCGGACTCAAACTCCGCCCACTTCCTTTCCACTAAGATAAACAATTTATCAAAATGTATTTTTTATCAATTTGTGAAATACTTCCTTCGCTCACAAATTTAAGAAAAGGCTCCAGCAATCTTTATTTACTTTATAAATTAAACAATGGAAAAAAGTGGCCGGAGTTTGAGTCCGACTGCCCTAACTTAAACGCCAATAAAACACAATATTCTCGGTAACTTTACGAACTACAGCCAAACAACAGGGGGTCAAGCAAAATACATTGGTAGATAGGCGAGTGTCCAGACCTGTACTTCTACGACCGAGGTGGTTAGGTAGGTAAATGTGTGATTAGTAGGAAACAATTATTTAAATGATGCAGCAATGTAATAAGCGTAAAATCCAAAAAAAAAAAAAAAAAATTAAATTTAGTCGTTTTCCGAGGGATTCTAAAGAAATTAAAAGAAGTGGTCGTGAAAATGTGAATTCTCAGCGGGAAACATTATTGTCGTGTTTTAGTTTGGTGTATTTCTTGTAACGAGCATAAATGCTGTGGTTGTTTTTTTTAAGTGGTTAATGAGACATGTTTTAATTTTCGTAATATGCAGTTTACGTATGACAAGATTCGTAAATAATCTTGTTGTGTTTAACATTTTGTTAACTCAGGTGAAATATCTCAGCTTGGTTTGCAAAACCTTTATGCCTCATATGTAAAATGTTTAGTGTTCGCTAGTCCTGTGTGAAGTGTGATGTGACGTTGATTTATTTGAATTGACAATATAATTGTAAGAAGCCTTTTTCGCCAAATTTTGGAAACTTGTACGTGGATGTTAATATAAGAATGTTTTAATGCTATATGCAAATTTTTAAATGCATTTGTTTGCGTATTAACCACTCAGTACCCCAATTTGAATAAACGTTTGGTGTAAATGACTACTAATACCTACCGGTGTTTCGTCGTTTCATGTGAAAACAACGCTTCGATTAAACCCGATGTACTAATTCACCGATTTCCAAGCTCCGCCAATACATAAGTAAAATAATATGTAGTACATTAGTTTTATAATAGTTGTAACTGCACATACAGCACACTATGTTACAGTTGTGTTTCAGAAACGATTTTGAAACATTGCAGTGCCTCTCCGTAAATAACATTTTATTTCAATGTTTCACAGATATTTTAGAAATATTGAAAGCCAATATTACAATCAGAATATTTCAGCTACGTTATTTGAGACTTTTACCAACGATATATGTTACATATTTCTCATCAAATATTCTAGAAACATTTCAAAAATATTACACAGTAACATTTCAATATGAACATTAAAATACGTCTCTTGAAACATCAAGTTGAGATCTTCGCCGCAATGATCGCTGGGTGTCACGTGACATTGCTATTGTTGCAGCCATAGAGGAAATATATAGTAGAGGGAGCATGACGTCACAAATGTGTGTCCAACATGGTCTCGAAAATTTTGTGTCGTTTATTTATGTTTTCTCGTCGTAAAAATGCAGTCGTGTTGTTTGAAACTCATGGCGTACCTTCCAGAATATATATTTAGTCATGTGGTGTCAACAAGATCTCGGTTCAAAACCTTATAGTATGTATGTAGCTAATATTTACTTTTTACTAAAAACAGCTGGGTTAAGGAAAACAGTAATGTGGCGACATTGTTTACATTTGTCGTTCTGAAATGTCTACACAATTATACTATGCGATATAATGGTAGTATACTCTCCTTAGTTCATAAATTCATAAGGAACCAAAATAACCCAACATAGTTGTGATTACTAAGCAATTATTATCTTTTCTCTCAATGTTATTTCAAACCTCCCACGCATATTTCACTAAAGTCACGTGACATGTTGAACACACAATTTCGGCCACCTTCCGTTGCTCACTGATTTCACTGGCCAGTGTTTTCAGTAATATCAGCTATAGTTCCGAAATTGCTGATGGCACTGATAGTCACTGATGGTCGGTTGATGACGATACCCTGTGTGAGGCTACATCCGTTTACTGAGATTACCGATTTTACTGGCGCTTCAGGGCATCAGTGTTGTCAGTAAACCAATATTTTTGGCGGAAATTCAAAAGTTTAAGTTATTTAATTAAAGGAGGAGTCTTTTTTAATATATAAGGGCCAAAGAGAGTATCTATTAATTTGTATGCGTTTATTTAACGTCTGTTTATAGTTACAGAAGCATTCGTCGTGCAGTTTTCAAAGACTAAATATTGTTTTGACGTGGCCAATACGCGTGTGAGGAGGAGGCTGCGTGTCGGAGTTCCCTAGTTGGTCAAACATGAACACGTGGTTACTCGTGGTGGTGATTGCCGTGAAAAAGGGCGCCAGTCAGTCATTGAATTTAACTAGCCCGGGCGGACACGGGACTCTGTTCTCAGGGTTGGGTCGACAGCCACGTGGCTGCCTCCTCACACAAAGGCCTAATGCTACTTACGGTGGTTACGTTGGGGAGGGGTGTTGAGGCCCCCTCCACGCCTCGTAGCACAAACAAATGAACACTTTACAAAAAAAACACTCATACATAACACTAAAACGCTAGGTTGCTCCAGAGAAGGCTGGGCCCTGAAACTTACGTGATGTGAAAATAACTAAACACGTGACTATGTAAGATTGATGATATTTATTGCTTTATTGCGCACAATACACTACTATATGCAAGGTGCTAAGCGGGCCTGGCCCTATAGTCGGCCAGTAGCTGAAACACTGTAGACAAAGCTGGCCGAGGCCGCAAAAATTATTAAAGTGAATAAATCCCGGGGGTCGTGAGTTGACCGGGATGGGTGACGAGCACGGGGGATGTCGTTACTAAAAACAGATTCTGAAAAACTTACACTATTGTAGTGATGGTGATCGATTGCAAAACGGTTGATGGTCCCCCGCGACGTGACGTGTGTACACCCTGGGCCCGCCGAGCTACAACTTTCGGAAGATGGCGATGCGCAAGGACTCCAGAGCTCTCGTGCACGCCACTTCCGGTGGGGTGAATTTATATTTTACAAACATGGAAAGACATATAACCCTGATTTACATTATTGGATCGGGCGGCTGCCCTAGAGTGTTTTAGTCTGTAATTATGTTTTCCGGTTGATGTGGCTTTTTGGTGAGTTCATTTAAATGTTTTGGTTGATTACTGTTGGTCTACATTTACACTAAAAGCACTATGCATTTACACTACACTTATAATTTACACACAATTAGTTCATGGTTCGTCTATATTGCGGAGGTGGTGGAGGTGTAGGGGAGGCGACAATGAGTCTTAAACCCGGCGCTAGGCAGGTCACGTCAAATGGCCCTCCCTCGGAGACCCGTTGTGGCGGCGGTTCCTCTCGTCAGTAGGGGCGCCACCGGGGTGGCAGGTGATTGTCCCGTTGACATGGTCGCCCAGGGGCGGCCTGGTTTTTTGATGGTGGGCGCTTACCTTGGTGAGCTGGTGACTGTGTCGGTTCCTCCCTGTACCTGATGGGCAAGCGGTGTATCCGCTGCGGTCGGCTGGGGTGGCTGCTCTGCGTTTGGACGTACTCCCCCTCAAGGTAGCGGGCTGGTAGGCGGTGCCTCCGCCGGGGACGGACCGCGGGCTCTGGTGTGGTGCTGTGTCGTGGCAGCCCCAGGCAGTCAGCTGATGCGTGCAGGCAGCGGAGCGCCTCCCGGTATGCCTCACCCAGGGAGGTGCTGGCATGCCACGCCGGCCCAGGCGGCTGCTGCCACCAGTCCTTTGCTGGCTCACACAGGGCCACCGCGAGCGGGGTGCTCAGCGGCGGCGGTGATGTTGACCCGTCTGCTGATGGTGGTGATGGTGGAGATTATGGGAATTCTCTCGTTGCTGCTGGCGATGATGATGATGTGGCGGTGGCGTAGTCTGGCTGCGTGATGCCTTCAGTGGCGCAGTTTGGCTGCGCATCGGTTGAGGTGGCGCAGTGTGGCTGCGTGGTTGTTGAGGTGGCGCAGTTTGGCTGCGTGGTTGGTGAGTTGGCGCAGTGTGGCTGCGTGGTTGTTGAGGTGGCACAGTTTGGCTGCGTGATGCCTGCAGTGGCACAGTCTGGCTGCGCATCGGTTGAGGTGGCGCAGTGTGGCTGCGTGGTTGGTGAGGTGGCGCAGTGTGGCTGCGTGGTTGTCGAGGTGGCGCAGTTTGTCTGCGTGGTTGGTGAGGTGGCGCAGTGTGGCTGCGTGGTTGTTGCGGTGGATGTCTGCACCGGTGACTGGCTAGGTCGTGCTGCTGCTTGCCTGAGGTCATCCCTGTGGATTTTGACCTGGCGTCGCGGCGTCACCTGCACCATGTATGACGTGGAGCCAACCTGCTTCACAACCTGGTGTGGGCCACTCCACCTTTTGGCGAGCCCGGCGCAGAAGTTTTTGGCTGCGTTGGACTGCGGGTGTTGCCTCACGTACACTGTGGTTCCAGGTTCTAGCTCGCGCTGTGGGCGTCGGGTATGCGGAAGCCACTGTTGCACGTACGCTTGTTGGTGTTGCCTTGCGCTCTCCACCCGCCACTGAAGTGCTCCGCTGGGGTCTTCCCTGTTCGCTGTCTCCTCTCTGCAGACCACGTGACTGCCGGGTTGTGGCAGGTGTAGGAGTTCAGCCGGTGATTGTCCTGTGGCCTCGTTCGCGCAGTTGCGGAGGCAGAACAGGGCTTCCGGGATGTGTTGGGCCCATGACGTGTGGTCGTCCTGGACTCGCTGCCGGAGTTGGGCTTTGAGCTCTTGGTTGCGCCTCTCAGTGGGGTTTGCCCTGGGGTGGTATTGGTCGGTGGTGTGGTGCTGCACACGCCATGCGGTGCAACATTCGCGCCATTTTCTTCCCGTGAACTGCACGCCGTTGTCTGTCAGCAGGGTCCTCGGGAACCCCCAGCGTGGGAAGAACTCGTTGACGAGTGTTTTGGCGATGTTGGTCGTACTGGCCGTGGTTAGTGGGTAGGCCTCAACCCAGCGGCTAAATAGGTCGGTGACCACCAGGAGGAACTTCTTCCCGCCCGCTGACTGTGGGTAGGGCCCCATCAAGTCTAGGGCTACGGTGTCAAAGGGTTCCATTGGTAGGCATGGTTGCTGCTGAGCCTCGCCATCAGAGCGTCTATTTTTGAATTCGTTACACTGGTCAAACATCCTGACGTGGTTGCGTACGTGGCGCGTCATGCCCCTCCACGTGTAGGTGTCCCGAATGCTCCGATTCGTCTGCTTGGCGCCTGGGTGTCCTGCTAGGTGATGATCGTGGTGGTGCTGTAGTACAAGTGGGACGGCTGCTTGGGGTACGTATATCCGCCACGGGTTTTCGCCGTTAGCCATGCTCTGTTCTAACCGACCGTCCATGACGCGCCAGTTGTCAACAAGCAGATTTTGGCAATCGCGAATTTGCTCCGCACACCCCTTGTGCTTCCAGTACTGCTTGATACAGGGTGTCAGTTGTTTGTGGTGGTTGTCTATTTAGGCCCGTGGATGCGGTGATCTGATGCAGGGTGCTGGTTTGTTGTGGGGGTAACACGGTCTCCCATTCCTCCTCGTCTTGCGCGATGGTCTCACCTGGTGCGCATGATAGCGCGTCAGCCAGTTGGTTCTCGGTGCCGGGGACGTGTTCCACGTTGAAGTCGTATGCCTGGAGAAGCATTGACCAGCGGGTGTGTTTGCTTCGTACCTCCTTCATCTTGTGCAACCATACAAGGCAACGATTGTCCGTGCGCAGCGTAAATTGTTGCTATTCTACGTATTGTCGGTAGTGCTTGACAGCCTAGATGATGGCTAGGCACTCGCGTTCGTTGACATCGTACTTGCGCTCGCGGGGTCCAAACTTAGCACTGGCATAATCAATGACTCGTCTCTCACCGTCCTCCTCATATTGAAACAGTACCGCACCCAGACCCTCTAGGCTCGCGTCTGTCTGCAGATATAGCTGTTTAGCCGGGTCAACCCGTGCGAGTGTTTTGCTTTGGGCGAACCTCCGTTTGACTTCGTCGAATGCCTGTTGCATCGCGGGCGTCCATTGGTACTTGCGGGTGACGGACAGCATGTCAGTGAGCGGGGCGGTTACGAGTGCGAAGTCTTGGATGTACTGCCGCAGCCAATTTATTAGTCCGAAGAACTTCTGGAGTTGTTTACGTGTGCGTGGGGGCGGGTAGGCCTGGATGAGTTGTTGGTGTTCCTCGTTTGGTCGGCTCCCGACTTCGTCCACCAGGTGTCCTACTAGGAACTTGAGACTGGCCTTGCCGATGCTACACTTGTGGTTGGCACACGTGAGCCCGTTGATTGAGAGACGTTCGAATACGATGGCGAGGGTGCGTACGTGTTCCTCCCAAGTTTGGGACCATATTACCACATCGTCCAAGTATGCCATGGCGAACTCGCCGATGATGCCATCCAACACGCGGACCATCATATCTTGGAATGTTGCCGGTGCACATTTGAGCCCAAAGGGCATGGCACAGAATTGGAATCTCCTCCCATCTGGGGCGGTGAAAGCAGTTTTGTGTCTGTCGGCTTGTCGGACTGGGACCTGCCAGCACCCACTGCGCAGGTCGAGGGTGGTGAGAATTTTGGCGCTGCGTAAATT
>PNEQ01104831.1:13264-42174 GCA_003012365.1 Medauroidea extradentata
GGCGGTCTTGATGTTGAGAACCGGTGGTGGTTTGCTCTGTGTGATGAGGTTGAGAGGCCGGAAGTCGACACAGAAGCGCCAGCTGCCGTCTTTCTTTGGTGCGAGTGTGATGGCGGAGTTATACCGACTTTCGGTGGGCTCGATTACGCCGTCGGCGATCATCTCTGCGATCTGGGTGTTGATGATGCGTAGCTGGTGTTGCCCATAGTCGTGAGGTGGTATGAACAGTGGGTCGTCATGTACCAGGATGATCTCATGCTCCGCGACAGTGGTGCGCCTTAAGGGGTCTGCATCGCCGAACACTTCCCTCCGCTCGTCAAGGACTCTCTGGATCGCCTCCCGGTACTGATCAGGTACGGCGTGGTCAAAACTGTCTAACTCGACGTGCGAGGTATTATGGGTCGGTCTGCACCCTAGGTGATATACTGTGCGGCGTTCGCGTATGCCGAAATGGATGCGATTTTCTGCGAGCTCAATGACCGTCTTTTGTTCCACCAGCCACGGTACTCCGAGGATGAGATCCTCGCGAATGTTATCCGAGACCAGTGCAACAACCTCCGTGTTCGTGTCTCTAATCTGCATGTTGATGTTAGTGATACCCACAACTTCGCACGTGCCATCCAGGGTGGCCAGCTGGACGATGTGGTCACATGGTTGTAACAACGTCTGCGGTACCAGAGAAGAGCGAATGAAGTTATGTGAAGCGGCTGTGTCAATAAGGGCTATGGTCGCGCTACTGTTTACACATACTGGAATACGTAATAGTTGGTCGGTAGCGGTGGTACTTACTTGGCCCAAAACGCTGGTGGGTGTGGCCGCGTCGCCCGCAGTTGTCATGCTGTCTGAAGCTGCGTGGCTGACCGGCGCTGGGTTGCTGACACTTGCCGTCTGGCTGCCGGCGGGTGGTCCGTTGACGTGTGAGGTTGGATTGTTGACATTTGCATGTTGGTGGCTTGCGGTCGGTTCGTTGACAGTTGGGTTGTTTACATTTGCGAGTGGGTTGACAGTTGTTTTGTTGACATTTGAACTTATGCTGTCAGTAGTTGTTCTGTTGACATTTGGATTGTTTACATTTGCGAGTGGGCTGACAGTTGTTTTGTTGACATTTGAACATATGTTGTCAGTAGTTGTTCTGTTGACAGTTGGATTGTTTACATTTGCGAGTAGGCTGAAAGTTGCTTTGTTGACATTTGAACGTATGTTGTCAGTAGTTGTTCCGTTGACATTTGGATTGTTTACGTTTGCGAGTGGGCTGACAGTTGTTTTGTTGACATTTGAACTTATGTTGTCAGTAGTTGTTCTGTTGACATTTGGATTGTTTACGGTTGCGTAGGCTGACAGTTGCTTTGTTGACATTTGAACCTATGCTGTCAGTATTTGTTCTGTTGACATTTGGATTGTTTATGTTTGCGAGTGGGCTGACAGTTGTTTTGTTGACATTTGAACATATGTTGTCAGTAGTTGTTCTGTTGACATTTGGATCTGGGTTGACAGTTGGGTTGTTTTCATTTGCAGGTGAGTTGACAATGGTTGGTGTGTTGACTTTTGGTGCTGGGTAGGCTACGTTTGGAGTGCCTACCCGACCGTCCCGTTTCCCAGAAACTGTCCTGGTCGGTTGGGGCAAGCGCTATGCCAGTGGTACTGCTCGTCCCTGCAGTATCGGCAGCGAGGTATGTCGCGCGCCGGGGCGTTAGGCGGTTGCCTGGCCGGTGGACTTAGGCCGTCTTTGCACGGGGCACTGTTGTTTTGGCCCTTGCCTCGTCAGCTGTTCGGGCCGCTGGCCTGTCGCCCGGTGCCGTGACGCGGTTCGTTGCACTACTGTCAGTGTTGGTCGGCGGTCCCTAAACGGTTGAGCGGGGCGTGGTGGTAGTTGCAGTTGCTTGTCCCTGTTGATACTAATGACTGTCCGCATGAATTGGTCATAGCCGGCAAAAATCATTGGTCTGAGGGCGGTCCTGAATTCGGAACGCGCATTGTCAACAATGCATTCTAACATGTCCTCCTGTGCTAGGTTAGGGTGGTAGCGGCTCGCGAGGCTAACTTTACGTCCTACGTATGCTTCTAGATCTCCTTCTCGCTTTGCCCTTCTATAAACACAGCTAGTTGTTGACGGAGTGTGGAGTATGAGCTCGCGTAGCGGGCCGTGAATTTCCGTACAAACATAGTCCAGTTCATGTTGTACTACTGTGTCGAGTTCCATCAATCCTGGGCCTCACCGCGTAACTGTTTTCCCACAGCGCCGGGCCAGTCGATTTGGGTTACCCCGTATCGTTGGAGCCGCGACGTGCAATCTACCAAAAACGCGTTGGGGTCCTCTGCATTCCGCCCTGAGAAAGTGGGTAAGTTCTGAAACTGGCTGAGCACTTTGGGCTGAGTTTGGATGGTGAAAGTTGGTGGCACTGACCCGTTAGCAGGGTGGAAGGGTGTGCTGCTGGAGAGTGGCGCGACTGCCGGGGGTGGGAGGCACCCCACCAGGCACTGGGTTGTGTAAACAACATGGGCGTGGCACTGACCTGTGTTGTTGCGGCAGCTGGATGGTTGAACACACCTGCTGGTTGCGCGCTGTTGGCAGCCCGCTGGCAGGCTGCGCAGATGAATCCTCCCCTCTGGACTGCTGCCCACTCAGGAGTGGTGACACACGCAGGATGATAGCGGCGGTGACACTCCCTGCATGCGGCCACTGCTGGTCCCGTGTTAGCGCAGTTGATGCTGTCGCACTGTTGGAGGTTAGCGGTTGTCCCGGCACCGGTTGGTTGCACACGGCACTGGTCACACGCGAATGTCCCGTCCAGTACCGATTTCCACTTGTGCACACGTGCGCAAGCCGCATGTATGCGGTGTCCGCAATGGTTGCGACTGAATGTTTCTGATGTGGCTCCCGCGCACGTGGTTCTTGCGCAACGCCAGGTTGCGCTGGCGTTGTCGGTTGTCGGGGGGCTCTGAAAAGCCGCGGTTGTCGGCGGGCTCTTGCAGAGTGCAAGTGTTTGGTTGTATCGGACGGTAGGGTCTGTAGGTTGAGGCCTGAAGCACAGAGGGCAGATGCGTCCTACAAATTTCCGGCTCGGGCGGAATGCCATGTTACTGCGAGTCGCGGTTGGCGCGGTTGGACGCGGTAGTCGCGGTTGTGTCTTGTCGCGGTTAGCGCGGCCGTCACAGCTCCCGTCGCGGTGGCGCGGCTGTGGTTACTGGCGCGGCGCACGTGCGCGACATGCCGCTGCTAAGTTTGGCGCGTGGAAGTTGGTTGACCTGCGTGTTGTTGTTGCTCGCCTCCCACGCTCGCTGGAATGCGGAGGGGGCGGGGTGCTTGGCGCGTCCGGTGAAGTCCTTTGTTCCGCGCGCGGTGTTGCCAAGTCGCGCACTGCGTTGTTGATCTTCTCGCACTTGGCCCCGTTTTATGAATATTACGTCCTGCTTGATAAGTTTGAATAGCCACACAAGTTGGGAAAGCCATTTTGACATGGCCAATACGCGTGTGAGGAGGAGGCTGCGTGTCGGAGTTCCCTAGTTGATCAAACCTGAACACGTGGTTACTCGTGGTGGTGATTGCCGTGAAAAAGGGCGCCAGTCAGTCATTGAATTTAACTACCCCGGGCGGACACGGGACTCTGTTCTCAGGGTCGGGTCGACGGCCACGTGGCTGCCTCCTCACACAAAGGCCTAATGCTACTTACGGTGGTTACGCTGAGGAGGGTGTTGAGGCCCCCTCCATGCCTCGTAGCACAAACAAATGAAAACTTTACAAAAAAAACTGTCATACATAATACTAAAACGCTAGGTTGCTTCAGAGAAGGCTGGGCCCTGAAACTTACGTGATGTGAAAATAACTAAACACGTGACTACGTAAGATTGATGATATTTATTGCTTTATTGCGCACAATACATTACTATATGCAAGGTCCTAAGCGGGCCTGGCCTTATAGCCGGCCAGTAGCTGAAACACTGTAGACAAAGCTGGCCGAGGCCGCGAAAATAATTAAAGTGAATAAATCCCGGGGGCCGTGAGTTGACCGGGATGGGTGACGAGCACGGGGGATGTCGTTACTAAAAACAGATTCTGAAAAACTTACACTATTGTAGTGATGGTGATCGATTGCAAAACGGTTGATGATCCCCCGTGACGCGACGCGTGTACACCCTAGGCCTGCCGAGCTACAACTTCCGGAAGATTGCGATGCGCAAGGACTCCAGAGCTCTCGCGCACACCACTTCCGATGAGGTGAATTTATATTTTACAAACATGGAAAGACATATAACCCTGATTTACATTATTGGATCGGGCGGCTGCCCTAGAGTGTTTTAGTCTGTAATTATGTTTTCCGGTTGATGTGGCTTTTTGGTGAGTTCGTTTAAATGTTTTGGTTGATTACTGTTGGTCTACATTTACACTAAAAGCACTATGCATTTACACTACACTTATAATTTACACACAATTAGTTCGTGGTTCGTCTATATTGCGGAGGTGGTGGTGGTGTAGGGGAGGCGACAATGGGTCTTAAACCCGGCGCTAGGCGGGTCACATCAGTTTAGAGGTTGAATCGTACATTGTTTATGCATTTAAATATAATTGATACAGCTTCCCAAACCTTAAATACACACAATGTATAAGCTGCGTCGTGAAAAAACGAAGAAAACAGTATCAGTCGTAAGTCGTACTAGATTATCGCAAGAATGAAACCACAGATATGCCAGAGATGTGGTTGCTAGGCAACATACATTGCAATAATGTTTACTGATTTAATGTTCCGATATTATCTATTTACTGACAGTGAAAATATTGTGCTGATTACTGACGCTGTTCCCTTATTGTTCACGGACACTGGCGAACTGTCGGTGATATCATTGAAATCAGTGAATAACGGAAGGCGGCCTTCGTATGCAGCTGTATAGAGGATATTCCCTCTACCCAATAGTTACTCTAAGGTTGCAGCAATATGTTGGTTGCCTTGCATAAATATCCATGGATCTTAGATTATTAACATATTTGATTGTTGGGATTATCATTAGCAAATTAAATGGCTCTTTTTTAGAAAAGGTAAATCTCATTTAGGAAATTTTATCGTTATTTAGAAGTAAAATACTATAAATTACGAATGTATTTATAAAGGGTAATTTCATGGATAAAGGTAGCTTTTATTTTGCTCGTTTTTCAAGACACTGTGTGCTAACAAATGTTTTATGGAACATAACAGATATTTTGCACTTCATCCAATCTTTTTTTGTTCTTAAACGTGAATTGTATTTATTTATTTCATTTTCGTTTTTTTCATTTCTATTATTGGAATATAGTCAATAAGGTGTACTTGCTTTAAATAACCTATATTGGGGTTAGGTAGCCTTACTTTACGTGAGGCAGTGCTACAATATAAATAACCAAAATCATATCCACAGTCATTGATATAGTCATAACCTCTGTAAATACAAAATTATAGGCACTGAGGATGATCTTTAGCTTCCCACCTGGTGGTTGCCCAATTTTAATAACAACCATTATTATTATTATTATTATTATTAAGTGAAAAGACGTTAAGAATGCTTTCAGTAAAGCTTATAGGCTAATTTATGTTGTGCATTTCACACTTCATAAATTCTCTATTGAAAAATATTGCCAAGAATGAACATAGAAATTAACTGCAACTTAAGTAAACAAAGTATGACATAAATACCTGTGTCACAACACACCCGGACAAAGTCCAAGTTACTGGATGTCGCCGAGTTGTCTGCCCATGCCATCCTAATAGCTCCTGTTTCTGGAGATATATGCACTTCTTGCTTATCATAAGAAAGTCTGGTGTTACTAAGGCTCTAAGATCTGCCTCCCCATCCACAGGTTTGTCGCAGTCATTGCACAATGCATTTGGTATGCCACCGGACGTTTCCATCCTACCGTGTCTGTGTTTTCCCATGTTTGACGTATACGCGCATGCGGCCGTCCCCCTTGCGACCAACCGGAGGGGGGTGTTGTTTACCGGTCCGTGGTCGGGTGGAGGGAGGGTAGTGCGCCGTCCCCTCTGCTCTGACGTCACATCTGTGGTATGCGCGTGGCAACCTGTCGCGCCACGCTGCTGCCTCGATCGCGCACATATTTACCGACACGTTTCCCTCAGATGTTACAAACTTGGCTGTCCCGACAGTCTCGCCATACACTTTGTACTCGCTCTGTCACTGACATCCGCCGTTGCGGAATAAAGTTTTAATTTGAGGTTCACACAACAGTTCAACACTTTCTCCACTTGCCTGTTGTTGGTGATTTTGCCACGCGTTGAAAGGGCGCCATCTGACGTGAATTGGTGAGGCCAGAGAGGTGTGGTGTCGTACTACGTACCATGTGGGTCTCGAAACCCAAACACCTGTATATGCCGGCTGCTCGCTGCTGCTGTGAGGGTGCAGGTCTACCGCCCGTGTGGCGATGTCCTCTCTGTGTCCTCCTCGCCGGAGATGAGTGGTGCGTTGGTCCTGTGAATGGCTGGTTGGGGCACTAGCTCCCAAAGGATAAAGAAGTGGCCATGGCCAATAACACTCGCAGAATAAGCGTCACTGCGATTTATTGTGATACTGGTCCACACAAATGTTTGTACTCCCGTACACTAAGCGGTCCCACACACAAAGCCTGTTGTCGGCTGAAGCTGCTCGGCGCGCACTCGCGTACACGACTATGAAAAAAAAGTTACTTGTAGAAGATTACACCCCTGGGCGAAACGAGCTTGAAGGGATGGGTGGTGGCACTACTCCTCGATGTACGAAACGTATGTTAATTGATCAAATGCTAATTAAACTGACTATTGTAACTAAATGTCCAGCACAAAAGAATTGAAATTCGAGGAGCCGCATTGAGCGTGCAACCCCCCTCATGATTGCGGTCTACCGTGCTAGCTAGCGGGGGTTGGCGCCAAAATGACCCTCGTGACCGCTTTCGCAACAGTGTACATAAACCAATACATCAAAACCCTTGAAAAATCACATGATACAATTCTGAACACTACAATACATTAACATATTGGTTACTACTGAGAGACATAAATTTGTTGACACTTAGGGAAATTATTTATTAATGCCTCCTGCTCCGGTTAGCTTGTTAAACTGTCTTTCTGAGTCCGAGCTGGCATGAATAGGAAAAACATTCATATTTCTGTACATGGCTCGCTTAGTATTAACACTGAAATTAAATTAGTTTTAATTCGTTTGGCGTGCCTTCTGTCACCATTACGTCTGTTAGGTTGTCACTCTGGGCTGTGCTCCGTGTTTTAGAGTCGTATAGCGGAATGATTAGCACTTTGTATTCTCATTCGTGGCGTTGCACCGTGGTGGTTATGAACTTCGGGATGTATTTCATGTGTCCTGACATACTTGGATCTTTTGGATACACTCCTGCACTCCTGATTTTGGGACCCGTGCTCTGGTATCCTCGCGCTTGATACTTCCAAACGCGGTGATGCTTAGTGAAACGACCAATGCCTCGAGTCACTGATATGCTAGGGTGTTTTGTGGTAGTTTTGTTTGGTTGGATTTTGCGTGTCTGAATAATTTTCTTTGTTTTGCTACTCTGGCCACGTGGTTGAATTAACCTACTCGCTCTCTTGACTTCCCTTGTTCCGGTACTAGTCAAGGCGCGTTCCGTAGTTTCCACGAGTGCTGATGGTGCTGATCAATGTTGTGTTGTGCGTAACATTGGGCACGAACGCTCGCTAGGATCGTGAGCCGTCAACACACGTCAATTGAAAGGTAAGTGCATACATTGTAATACAAGGGAAAGCCATGCAAAGCAGAGAAAACCCATCAGAATGTCTTTCACTTTAATGTTCAATAATCTGTGTGAATTATTGAGCGAACCTGAAACTGACCCAGGAAAGAATTAAATTCTTGGTAGAGAAACTACAACGGTTATCGCAAGAGATGTCTGGGTTGGACGAATAAGTTTTAAATTATATGTTAAATGACGACCACGAGGAAGGTAAACTGTATGAAGCCGAGTACAATGCCATTGAAGTTTATTGAGACCAAATGATTAATGCCAAATTAAAGGTTGAAGCATTCTATAGTGAAAGGTTACTAAAAATGTTTCTAATGGTAAGGAAAATAGTTCTATGTGTTTATCTCCGACTTCTCGTAAGAAGAAATTAAAGTTGCCAAAAATTGAATTGAAGAATTTCGGAGGAGAATCAAAAGACTGGCTTGGTTTCTGGAGTCAATTCAGAAGAATACATGAAGATGTAGGAATAGAACCTGAAGATAAATTCCAATACTTGATCCAAGCCACAATTCCTGGCACCAAAAAGAGCTCGTGAGATAGTAAACAGTTTCCCTCCAACAGCAGCAAACTATGATAAAGCGATTGACAGTTTGTGTTCGCGATTTGGCAGAGAGGAATTTCTTGTTGAGTACTATGTGAGAGAATTGTTAGAACTAGTGATAACAAATGTTAACAGCAATCAAAAAAATTTGAGTTGTCACATTTATATGATAAGCTTGAGGCTTATTTAAGGGCTTTAGAGTCAATTGGTATGACACAAGACAAGTATGCTGCCATGTTGTTCCCACTCTGGTAGAATCATGTATCCCTGAAGACATTTTGAGAACCTGGCTGAGATATTCAACAAGCCATACTACTGTTGCTTCTAACGATGTATGCTGTAACACTAGTTACTATAATAATAAATTACAGCAGTTGCTAACATTTTTGAGGAGTGAAGTAGAAGATGAAGAAAGTATTTCTCTAGCTATAATTGGTTTCAAAATGACAGAAGTTCGTGTCAACAAAGAGAAGAACTTACAGTCTAGAGAACTACCTGTTGTTAGTGAATCATATGGGTTGAGAACTTATTCGTATTTGAAGGAAAATGTCAATCTTGTTGAGAAGTTATTTTTTGTTAATGTGGTAACAATGATCTTGTTGGATAGAGAATGAGATGAATAATGGCGAGTTTGACGAGTGTGTTGTGTACATCAGGGGAAGTATGCTTATTAAATATATTGATGAGCAAGAGAAATACTACTTTATTCGTATCTGTAAGTAGCAACCCATAATATAACAACAGGTTATGGGCCCAGGCACACATAAGTAACAGATATGGAGTAGTATTAATATAAAGGCGAGGCGTGTTTTTTCTTTCTGTAAACGGCGATCGGCGAAGCAGCGATACGTGAAGATGGCGGCTGGAATTGGAAGAGATCGGCATATTGTGCCACTTCTAACAGAATCTAATTATTCGTACTGGAGTGAACGTGTAAAGGCGTATTTAGGTTAGAGGAGATTATTAGAAGCAATCACAGAAGAATTTCCACACAATGTAGAGGATTTCAATCCAAAGCAATATAAAAAGTATCAAGATGCTTTCTATTTTTTTAAGACTGTCGTGAACGGCGCATCATTGAATGACATCAAATATTGTACAACAGCAAGAGAAGCATGGGAGACTATAAGGAAAATACATTACAATGTTGGCATGATGCATTTAGTTACTATCCTCGAGGAACTGTGTACATTTAAGAAGAAGGAAGAAATGCCTATGAGAGAATACATGGACAAAATTTAAAACTGGTGCTATCAGTTGGCCGAGGGAGGTATGCCCTTCACAGATAAGAATGTTGCTGTATTCATGCTACGGGATTACCAAAGGAGAGACATGAAATACTAGTAAGGAGTTTAGAGCAAAATGAAGAATCTATGTGTATCAAAGGTGTTAAGAGCAAATTACTGTTAGAAGAAAAGAGACTGAAACTAGAGAAGAACGCTATGGAGGATGAAGTTAAGGCGTTGAGTGTAAGAAGAACCATGACACAAGTACGACCAAGTGACAGAAATATTAGCAGGGACCAGAAGCAGTTGCATGCAGTTGTAAACCGGAGAACAAGAGGTCCCAGTTTCCAAGGGAACAACAATGGGAAAACCGATTCAAAGTGTTATAAGTGTGGTATCTGGGGCCACTTTTCCAAGAACTGTAACAGTACCAGAGATGACAGTGCAGTGAAGTGTTACTCTTATGGCGATTTTGGACATATTTCTTCAAATTGCAAGGTATGCAAGTTTTATGAGGCTCAAGGAAGAAAGAAGACAAGGATGATGAAAGAAAGGCTGAAGACAAGAGTGATCAAAATAGATTCAGAGGATGCATAGCCGGTAGAGCATTGTTCAGCAAACTGGAACCAACAATATGGGTATTGGACTCTGGTTCATCAAATCACATGACACCGCTACACTCAATGTTTGTGACCTTCAAAGAACTAAATTGAAGTGTTGCACTTGGTAAGGGTGAGGTACCTGTAAAGGGAGTTGGCTCTATGCAAATAATTTTGACTGATGAATGTGGTGGTTGGATCTTAGGATTGAGTGAAGTGCTGTATGTTCCTGACTTAGAATATAATTTACTGTCTGTAAAATGTCTAGCAAGCGAAGGCATCAATACTGAATTTGATAACAGCTATGCAGTTGGAGTAGATGTCGACACAGAAGAAAGAAAGAAAATCTTCTTTGCACAAGAAAATGGAGGACTTTATCTACTCAAGACTGTTCGCAAGAATGAAGTTAGAAGCGTAGTGGCAGCTAATGTACACCAAAGGGAGCATGGGGTGAATGATGCAGTCGCATTGCGTGCTGCTACTGTGTGGCATGAGAGGTTTGGGCATCTCCATGAGGCTGCATTATAGAAGATTCCAGGGCTCGAGAACCTCAAGTCAACAGATGCAGGTGACAATGCCAAATGTGAAGTTTACGTCAAAGGTAAGATGGCAAAAATCCCTTTCCCTAAGAAGAGTAATAGTTCTACTACAAAGCTGTTGGAACTTATTCACAGTGATCTGTTGGGTGGAATAAGACCATGCTCAGTAGGTGGTGCTCAATATGTCTTAACTTTAATTGATTACTTTTCTAGATTTGTGACTGTTAGATTTTTGTGCAAAAAGACAGACACATTGAAAAATTTAATGTTATTCAGGGCTGAGGTAGAGAACCAGCATGGTGCAAAAGTAATAGCGATTCAATCTGATGGAGGGGGGGGGGGTAGTATTGTGGTCATGCTTTTGAGAATTTTTTGCAAATAAGTGGGATTGTACACAGAAAAACAGTGCCTAGATGCCCCCAGCAAAATGGTGTGGCAGAACCGCAGAACAGAACATAACTAGAGATGGCGCTCCTGCATACTTGTGGGCAGAGGCTGTAAACACTGCATGTTTTATACACAACCTATGTCCCAGCAAATCTATTTCAGACAAAATACCATACGACTTGTGGCCAGGTGAAAGGATTACTAAGGAGCTACTTCAAAGGCTTAAGGTCTTTGGATGCAGGGTTTGGTTTAGAGTTGATCCCACAAGAAAGTTTCACCATAGGGCTGTAGAAGGCATATTTCTAGGTTATGAATCTCACAGAAAGGGTTTTAGGGTCTGGATATTAAATGAGAGAAAGGCTAAGATTGCTTATCATGTAATGTTTGAGGAAAATGTCTTTCCCTTCAAACAATGCAGCAGCATAAATAATGCAATGAAAAAACCAAGGCTGGACATGTTTATAATTCTAGATAATTATGATGGTATAGATGATAATTGTGATTCTGTAATACCAGATCCTGAATGCATTAGTAAATGAGGTGAATGTAGTTGTAAACCATGATGACATTTTAAGTAATCTGAGTGAAACTGATTCAATAGCAAATAATGAAACATTAAGTAGGCCTAATGAGGTGAATGTACTTGAAAACCCACAAAGAGATCATTTTGTTCCAATTGCAGGTAAAAATGAAAACAACCAGTTCTAATTAAAGGTGGCGAAAGTTGTGAAGGGGGTGAAAATGTTGTAACCTCTGATATCTCTAGTGCTTGAGATACCATTGTAAGTAGGCCCACTGATACTAAATGTGATGTAAACACATTTGATGCAATCAGGAAGATATCTGGTGAATTGAGACGTTCAGTAAGAGTTCCAAAACCTATTAAGTGTTCTTGTTGTAATGTATGTAAATGTTCTATAGTTGATAACTTTGAGAGAATATCTCAATATGGGCATGTTTGTAATGTAGTTTATTGTAAATTGTCAGATGTTAATGATCCCGTAGATGTGCATGAGGCTTTAAACAGTGAATTAGAGCTGTGGTTGCAAGCGATGGAATCAGAGATTCAGAACTTAAGGAATCAGAATGAATGGAATATTGTCCAAAGGCCAAATGATAGGAATGTAATAGGGCGTAAGTGGGTGTTAAAGGTGAAAAACCACCCTAATGGAACAGTGGAGCGACTTAAGGCTAGGCTTGTGGCTAGAGGTTTTTCTCAGGTTCCAGGTGTTGATTTTTACGAGACCTATAGCCCTGTCATTAAGTGCAGGTCTGTTATAATCCTCATGGCTTTGAGTGTAGAGAATGATTGGGATCATGAATTCTTAGATATTCAGTGTGCACATTTGCACAGTTACCTACACGAGGAAATTTTCATGGAACAACCACTATATTTTGAGGAAAGGGGCAAAAATAAAAAAAATTTTGTGTGTAAACTTAACAAGTGCTTGTATGGTTAAAGGTAGTCTGGTAGAGAGTGGTTTCACCACATAACCAGTTTGCTATGTGGTCTAGGTTTGAACCAATGTATCAGTGATGCATGTGTTTATTTTTATGAATGTAAAGAGGTTATCTTGGCATTGTATGTATATGATATTTGTGTGTGGGGTTCTAGAGCTAAGATTGATAGTCTCAAGGATAAGTTGCTAAGGTTGCTTGATGTAAGGGTGCTAAGCAATGCTTCACAGTTTCTGTCTGTCAGAGTACTGACACCTAACAGTGAAACCCTAACATTGGATCAGAACCATTACATTGCAGTTGTGTTAGAACAGTATGAATGGCAAATGCTAGGGTGTATCAACACCACTAGAAATTTGCGAATCAAAAAATTTACCAAAAGATGAAGATGCAGAATTTGATGAGAATGTTTATAGGCAAGCAGTAGGTTCTTTGCTCTATATTTCAGGAGTCACTACGCCAGATATAGCATTTGCTGTAGGCAAACTTAGTCGTAAGTGTAACCATTCTACAATGGGTGATTGGCGTAATGTACAACATGTTTTTAGATACTTAAGAAAGACCAGTAACCTGAAATTATGTTTTTGTAAAACTGGTGATCCATTGCTGGTTTATTGTTATGCAGATTTTGCAAGTGATGTAGTTGATCGAAAATCTTGTAGTGGGTATGTTGTCTTCTTAGCAGCAGCAGCAGTATCATGGTATTCAAAGAAACAAAGTTTTGTTGCACAATCTACTGTTGAGGCAGAATTTGTTTCTATGGCAGAGGTTGTTAAGGAAGTGTCATGGATAAGAAACCTTATGTTTGAACTGTATCAGTTAAAATTTATTGATACACCATGTGTTATAAATTGTGACAACCTAGGCGCTATTAGTCAGGTATCAAATCATGTAATGTCTGAAAGAGCTAAGCATATTGATTTAAGGTACCACTATGTGAGAAAAAGTGTGAAGGAAAATGTTATTGAGTTCAGTTATGTTCCTACTAATCAAAACATAGCTGATCTGTTCACGAAGGAATTAAATGGTGTCAAGACTCAGGTGATGTCAAAACAACTCGGTTTAATATCTCCATCATGAGTACACAAATAAGTCTCAACAAGGGGAAGTGTTGTTAGTGAATCATGTGTGTTGAGAACTTATTTGTATTTAAAGGGAAATGTCAATCATGATGAGAAGTTATTTTTTGTGAATGTGGTAACAATGATCTTGTTGGGTAGAGAATGTGATGAATAATGGCGAGTTTGACGAGTGTTTTGTGTACATCAGGGGAAGTATACTTATTAAATATATTGATAAACAAGAGAAATACTACTTTATTCATATATGTAAGTAGCAACCCATAATATAACAACACTACCTACATCTACTGCAAACAATTTGTTCTCTGGAGAAAAACGTGATATAATGCACAAAAACTGTGTTTTCTGTGAAAAATCGCACAAGAGTAACGATTGCTTTCATGTTCAAAAGTTACCACTAAGCAGAAATAAGGAGGCCTTAATAAAAAACAAATTATATTTTGTATGTTTGAAAATTGGGCACTGTTCTAAATAATGTAAGTCAATTGTGAGATGCATAGTTTATGGTAAACGTCACCAGACGATAATGTGTACTGAACTGCCAATTAACAAAGATGATTCTGAGAAAAAAACCACATGAAAAGAGTATGGAGGAAGATAATGTACCTACGAGTACTTTGACCAGTCAGAATATTTCACAATAAATGTTGCTACAAACTCTACATGTCAAACTTCAAGCTAATGGGAAAAGTAGAATTGTGAGAGCTCTGATTGACAGTGGTTCACAACATTCGTATATCCTGAAGCGAACTGCAGAAGAAATTGGTTGTAAACCTATTAATACGGAATCTTTGGTTTAAGTCTTATTTGGAGGAGCTAAATCAGCTAAGGAAGAACATCGATGTTATAACGTGACATTCACCGACTTAAAGGGAGATAGATCATGCAACATGCAAGTATTAGATCAGTAAAAAATCTGTGGTTCCATTCCTCGAATCAAATGTATAAATATTATTGAAATATTGAGAGGAATAGGAAATTGGTTAAGTGATTTTGGTGAATGAAAACCTGCCATTGATTTATTGATTGGTGCAGAAATTGCAGGGAAATTATTTACAGGGTAAAATTATCAAATGCAAAATTGACTAACTGCAATGGAGACACTTCTTGGGTGGGTTCTCATGGGTAGTACTACTGGTAAAGAAAAAAGTGTTAACGGTGCTAACCTCGTGATCTCTCTGCTAGTGAATAGTCAGAACCTACAGGATCTATGGAATCTAGAGATCATAGGACTCAGAGATCCTTATGAGAGAATAAACGAAGGATGAAATAGATGTTGCAGTATATGAACACTTCAAAGAAACTGTCATTGTAAATAATGAGGGTAGGTATGAAATTGGTCTCCTTTGGCTAGAAAATAAAGCAAATCTGTGTGAAAATAAAGAGGTTGCTGAAAAAAGGTTAACATCCCTAACCTCAAAACTTGTGTCTGAAGGGAGGTATCAAGAGTATGATGATATTTTTAGGACCTGGTTAGAAGAATATATAATTGAGGAAGTTCCAGAGGTAGAATTGAAAAATTCTGGTCACCATTTGCCACACAGAGGAGTATTTAAGACTAATTCCACAACAAAGATCAGACCTGTTATTGATGCTTCTTGAAAAAAGAAAGGATTTTTATCACTTAATGATTGTGTGGCCAAGGGTCCTAACTTGCTGGAATTGATTCCAACTGTACTGATGAGATTTCGAGACAAAAGCATAGGAGTGATAGCTGATATTAAGATAGCTTTCTTACAAATTTCTGTTTGTAAAAGAGATCGTAATTACTTGAGATTTTTGAGGTGGGCAGACTCTGAACACATAAAAATACAAGTTTATCGACACTGCCGTGTCGTGTTCGACGTGAACTGCAGTCCATTTATCCTGGGAGCTGTAATCAATCAACACCTAGAAAACAGCACAACTGAAGTTAGGCCAATCGCAATGCAATTGATGAAATCCTTTTATGTGGACAATTGTGTTACTTCAGTGGATAACAAAGATTAGATGAATGATTTCGTCGATATTGCATCCCAACTGATGTCTGTGGCAAAATTTGAGCTAAGAGGTTGGGAACACACCGAACTACTACCTGCTGACACCAGCAACGAACCTTCAATGGTACTTGGGTTATCCTAGGACAAGAAGAAAGATTTACATTATTGCTATGTTGGTGATACAAACCTTTCTGAGAGACCCATAACTAAGAGGACCATTCTATCAGTAACACAAACAGTGTTTGACCCTGTTGGTTTCATCTGTCCTGTTACATTGGCACCAAAACTTATGCTGCAAGAGCTGGAAAAGAAAAGTAAGCTGGAATGCAAAAGTTTCAGAAGATCTGAAATTAAATTTGTAAAATGGGTAAAAAACTTAACCAAATTGTCGAATGTGAAAATTCCAAGATTTATTTCACCACCCCGAAAAATCATTAAACGTAGTCTACACACATTCTGTGATGCTAGTCAGGCATCCAACACAGCAGTGGTATACATTAGAAGTGAGCAAGAAGGAGTAGATTTGGCTCATGTTCAACTGCTACAAGCAAAATCAAGAGATGCTCCTCTGAAGGAAATCACTATTACTAGGTTGGAGTTATTGGCCTGTTTAATAGGTGTTCGTCTTACAAATTCTGTGAGAGAAAGTATAGAACTTTGGGATGTTCCACGATACTTCTGGACTGACTCTTATATTGCTCTCTGCTGGATTAAAAATGGTGAACCATGGGTGAGGGGGGGGGGCGTTTGTTTCAAACCGAGTAAAGGAAATAAGATCAGCAACAAATTCAGATGAATGGCATCATGTTCCAGGAAGATTAAATTCTGCTGATCTTCCATCACGAGGATGCACAATCGATACTTTAATTGAATCAAATTGGTGGAGGGTCCTGATTGGCTGAAGTTGTCTGAAAATGATTGGACAAATTCTAAATGTCATGCCGAAGAAGATATTGTGAACGAAGAGAGAAATAAGGATTTGCCTGTTCTCATGTCCACATTGGAAGAAACATGGTACCTGGCCTACTATTCCAGTTACAAGAGAGTATTAAGTTTGACAGCTTGGATCTTGAGATTCAACATAATGCCTGCAAGAAGCCTGAATAAAGGTTTGCAGGAGAACTGTTAACAAATGCGATACAGAGGACCGAGAGGACTCTCGTAAAGAAGGTTCAGAAGGAAGTGTTCAAAAAGAACAAGATAAAAGGTTTAAAATCATTGTGTTACTTTGAGGATAATGAAAGTATTTTGCGAGTTAATACAAAAATTAGTTCGCATAAAGACTAAGAAGATTTCAGATGTTCAATGCTTTTGCCCAATGATCACCAGATAACTAAGCTTGTGATTCTTGAAGAGCATCACAAAATGGCACATGCAGGTGTTAACACACTTCTGTCCAAGCTGCGAGAAAAGTTCTGGATTCTGAAAGGAAGACGGACTATTCGTAACATTGTGCAGAAGTGTGTAAAATGCAGGCGGTATGAAGCAAGAGGAACATGTGCTGCCCCTGTCGCATTGCCTGAGGACCGAGTTAGGGATCCTTCAGCATTTGAAGTCATTGGTGTTGACCTTGTAGGACCTCTAGTTCTAAGAGATGGTTCTAAAATTGGATTGTTCTTTTAACATGTGCTGTATACAGAGCTGTACACTTGGAATTGGTTGTCTCTCTTAGCACAAATAGTTTCCTTCTTAGTTTTAGAAGGTTTATTGCTCGGCGTGGTCGACCTAAAGTCGTATACAGTGACAATGGAATGAATTTCATAGGTGCTGTTAATCAACTTATTGCTCTTGACTGGAAAAAAAATTAGGAAAGTGCTGCTGTGCTACAGATACAGTGGAAGTTTAACCCTCCTACTGCTGCCTGGTGGGATGGTTGGTGGGAGTGCATGGTGCAAATGATAAAGAAGTTATTGTGTTGCACCCTAGGAAAACATCCTTAATGTATGAGGAGTTTTTTTTAGTATATTGTGTGATTGTGAAGCAACAATCAACTCGAGACCTATTACTTATATGTCAGACGATCCTGCGGACCTCATACCCCTTACACCAGCAATGTTTTTACAGGATATACATGTTTCAGGAGTGCCAGATTTAGACCAATTGGATCAATGCAATCTCTCTAAAAGATTTTGTTATCTGCAATGCCTACATAATAATTTGAGGGACAGATTCCATTCAGAGTACCTAAGCCAACTTGTCCAACGACCTGGAGGACATTAAGTCTTCAGGGAAATAAAAGGAGAAGTGGTTCTCGTTGACAGGGACGGAAAAAGAAGATTGGACTGGCCGATGGCCAGGGTATTGAAGTTGTTTCCTGGAAAAGATGGAAAAGATAGGGTTGTACTTGTGAAAACTTCTTCTAGTGAAATTATAAGAGCTGTTCAACATATTTTCCCTTGGAAGTGTCGGGTTCACAAGAAGTCACAGAAAAGATCTTACCTCTGACTCTTCCCGAAAAACAGAATGTCTCTGTCAGCAGAAGTGGAAGAGTAGTAAAACCTCCGTCTAGATTTTTACAAGACTAAAACTGATTCAAAGTTGTTTTCTTAAACATTTGTACACATAAGTTTTGATTGCTTTTCCGACAACCAAAAGGTGGGAGTATGTTGGAAACAAGACTCTTTAACATTTTTGCTGTTGTCTATGGCAAATACAAAAAGAGAAGTTTTGATTTTTGTTTATTGATTGCTTTGTGGTTTGTATGAAAAGAAAAAAAAATGTGTAAATTTTGGCAATTGAAATAATGTTTAGTTACTTTTATCGAATTTGAGATAGCTCATTCAAAAATAACACTATTTAATTTATTAGGGAGGAGAGACAGTTGGATAGACGGATTTCTGGACCCAACAGTTATAGTTGATTCATGATGTTGTATCTGCTACCTTGCAAAAATACACGATCCTATTCACCACACGTATATTCTAATTTCTGTCACTTACTTTACATATTATTATAATTTCTTCCCACTAGGACTAACAAAAACCGACTGTGCCATGTTATGTTGTTGTTCATTACATAATAAAACTCACAATTAATCCTAGTTTGCTATGGATATATTGCCAACTGATAATGATGCAACAACTTTCAGCCATGCTACTCAAACAACAATGCACCATAGTACATCACAACCAGAATCAAAAGACACTCATCATGTGGACAATATTTACATGTCATAGAATGATGGGAATAAAATCAGCATCGTTGATAAATGTCTAGTGCAGGGGGGTGATTAAATATCGCTTTTGAGAGGTGCAGCGCAAAATTTGCACCTGCGCTGCGTTGTTTTGGTATTAAATATACAAATATGCTGGTGCAAGTCGTCACGTGATGGCGCAAAGTGCCTGAAAATCTGCGACTAGCAAATGGCTCGATGCAAGTATATCTGCGCCCTTCGCACATGCGCATTGGACAATTTTCGAGTGTGTGAAAGTGAATTAACATAAAATTGGGATATATTTATCTGTATCCAGTGTTCTATGAACTTTAATTATTTACGTTTTCGTGTACACATTTCACGATTTCAGTTTTTTATAGTTACGAAGTACAGAAGAAGTACGAAACTGAAATTTTTTTACTAAAGAAGCAATTAAAATGGGCAACGATTTATCCTTTCCCCGGAATATATTTTGAGGGTATTTTTCCGTGGCACACGATGAGAAAATAGAGTTTTTTTTAATTTAATTTTCTTCTTGCAATTGGGCCTCAGCCCTGTGGCAAGGATTTGCTTAACCTACCTCTTCTCAATTTTCCGACCCCATCAACCTTTTCCTAAACTCCCTCGCTCCCGTCACCTCAACCACCTCCCTCGCCAATTTATTCCAATCCTTCACCGTTCTCACCATCATAGTGTTTTTTCCTATCTCTGTCCTCTTCCCCACCCACTGTATCTTCCACTCATGATCACCCCTTCCCCTGAATATACCCAGTTGTGCCCACCCACCCCCCTCACCACCTTAAACATCCTTACCAGCCGCTCCACTCTCCTCCTCTCCTGCAGTGTGCTCCATCCCAGCCCTATCACCATTACTGATGGTCTGAAATCCTCCTCTCTCTCCCCCTGTGTCCTCCACTTATTTGTGACCCACCTAGCAGCCCTGCTCTGCATCTTTTCCACCTCTACCACTTCCCTTCCCACGTACGGGTCCCAGACCACCGCAGCATACTCCAAAACGGGCTTCACCATTGTTTTGTATCCCTTTTCTTTCACTTTCTTGTCTGTGCCCCTTAACACCCTTCCCAGCAGGGCCAGCGCTCTTCTACCTTTACTTGTAACACACTTCACTTGCTCGCCCCATCTTAAGTCATCCTGAAGAATAACTCCCAAATATTTATATCTGTTCGCCTCTCCAATCTCCTGTCCTCCCCATCTATATGTCTCTCTGACTACCTCTCTTTTCTGTGTAAATATCAAAATTTTAGTTTTATTTACATTAATTTTCATCTCATTTTCCTTCGTCCACTGTTCCAATTTTTTTATGTCCTCCTGCAGACCCCCACCCTCTCCAATCTTCTTATACAATACACAGTCATCTGCAAAAAGACGAACCCTACAATTCATGTTTATCCCCAAATCCCCCATCATAATTAAAAAGAGGAGGGGCCCTAGAACACTACCCTGTGGAACCCCTGATGTTATCCTTCCTTCCTCTGAGTGTGTGTGTCCTACTCTTACTCTCTGGGTTCTTCCTCTCAGGTACTCTCCCATCCAGTTTACCACCATCTTATCCTCCAACAACTCATTCAGTTTTGTCATTAATTTTACGTGTGGCACCTTGTCGAACGCCTTTTCAAAATTCACGAAACACACATCTACCTGTTTCCTCCCATCCATAGCCTCCCCTATATCTTCCATCAATCCTGCCAACTGCGTCTCACATGAGAACCCCTTTCTGAATCCATGTTGTCTATCGTCCATATTCCTGTTCTCCTCCATTACCTTCACAGTATATTCACTCACCAGTCTCTCCATAATTTTTCCAACATTAGATGTTAGGCTCACTGGTCTGTAACTGGCTGGGTTCATCTTCTCTCCTCCCCCCTTGTAAATGGGAACCACTATTGCAGTCTTCCATTCTGCTGGCAACTTACCAAGTTCTAGTGATTTGCTAAAAAGTACCTGTAGATATCTGCACACCTCTCCTTCTCCCATCTTTAACATTTGACGAGGTTATTTGTACTGTTAAAAACTTTGCTTAAAACATGTATGCAAATGATTTTGTAAATAAATAGCGAATATGATTTGCAAGTACCTGTTTGGCTAATTGCTTAGAACAGTGACATTACCTCTCTGTTTTCCTTGCTTGGATGGGGTGTTTCAACTTCACATCTTTCTTGCCGACTTGTTTCCACATACGTGCTTAATATTTAAGAGTGATTCTGTTGGGATTCCCTTTATTTCATAAAATGGGAGGGCTATCATTTTAGTTTTAAGTCTTTCGTGAGAATTGCTGTCTACACACATCACACCCTATCTCGGTGAACATTGAACTTACAATAATCTGCACCTAATTAAATTTATTGCAGTATAGTTGTGCGAACGCCACTCCTATTCACTACACATTAGCAATGAATTATTTAGAAATAATCAACGTATCACGATTTTCGACTCACTGAAAGACGAATGCCACATGAATAGCCAATTAGGTAGTAGGCCTACACTCACAAATACCATGCCACACAAGTTAAAATAACTTACATGAATTTAAAAACTAGGCCACTCAAATTAATATCAGTACAAATATAAAATGTACACATAATTTTTGCTCTCATCGCGTCACACATCACTTTACTCACTTTATTTTCCGTTAGCAACATGAAGTATGTAAAAGCTGATTACAGACGAAAACCACTCTAATGTGTTCTAATTGTGTTACAAAAATGCTGCTCTCCATAAATAAGGCACTTGATTATTCACGAACACAAAAATGAACACATGCATCCACTACACCATGGCCATGCACTACACTGAAAGAACCACGACATTATAGAAATTTACTTTCACACTTCAAAACACAACTACGACATATACACTTGTAATGAAAACTTTGTAACAGTTTTCCTTCATAATTTGATATGAACCTATACTTCTTACATCCTTGTTTAATCGCGAGAAGGCTACAAAATTTGAGGTTACGATAAATTTAACCAAACCTTACTTTCACTGCTACATGGAAGCTATATCTACATGTAAGCACGCGGGTGTGCAGACAGCTTTTGCCGTTCAAGTGACAGTGAGGATGATGTTACAAATTTTCTGATTGGCTTGTGTAAGTTTGAGAGGGGAGGCAGTTGCGCCGAGTCAAAATAGGCTCCGCCCCTTGCGTCTTGCGTTTTCGAGTATATTTAATTCCAACTACGACTCGAGGTGCAGGTGCAGAGCAGATTTCCTTGCGTTGCGCTGCGTCGGTGCAAAACGCAAGTGGTGACATTTAATCGGCCTCCAGGAGCCTCTACAGTCAGTTCCACGACATGCTACTGGGCCATCTGCACCATCTGGCCATTCCTTTAATTCAGGTAACGCATTATTATCAACTGTATTTTATACAAACATTTCATTTGCTCTACGTAATAAGTGCATGTCAAAAAATTTTACCACTTATGCACTTGCCCACTCACAGATATTTGGTTAATTCAGAAAAAGACACACCGGTTAGGTGTGCCTCTGTGTACAGGCCAGTCAACTGGCATAATGATGTACTTTTCTGGGAAATATTTTTTTTAGTACTTTATTGCAAGTTATGGGACCAATTCACATGTTTCAATTTTTCCCAAAATATTCTATTAAAATCCACATTCTCTTAAGTTAAAACTAAGTAGATACCAGAACATTTTTTTACAGCATAAAGTGCAGTTTGTTTGAACACACACACTTTATAGGTATGTCTGCACGTATTTCATACATAGTTAAACAAAAAGTGATCAGGTTTTGTCGATCAACTGGTAACATCTTCACATCTGTGTGCAATTCAGTGTTTTAGGCTGGTGGGAATTCAAATTTTATATCATATTGCTGTATTAATTGTTATTTGACTTGTTTTAAATCCTTAACCTATGGGCTATTAAAGGGTCACTTAAAGCCACAATACTAAAAAAAACGTGAGTATACAGAATGTAAAACGTAATCTGTCTTTGATTTAGATTTTCATAGGTACTTTCCATTTAATATTTTTTGGAACATTTGTGTGTTGTTTGTGGGGTAAGACAGGTAACTGCATTGTTATGAACTGTACCTAATTCACTCGTATCTGCATTATAACCAAATGGTACCTTATTGTTGCGCCACGCCAGGAGCTAAATGTCTCAATATGTTCTCCATGCTGCACTGAAAACAATACCATGTACAGAGAGAGAGAGATATAGGGAGAGAGAGAGAGAGAGAAAGAGAAATAGAAAGAACTGACGACTACTAAAAATAATATTGCAAGAATTTTTTTTTAAATATTATCCACGCACTAACATGACGATTTACTTAAAAATGAATTTCACGTAAAATTACAATGTAAGCTTGCCCTGTTGTATGTGAAAGGCGTTTCAAGATATTGAGTGATTGGTAAAATTTAATTTTTAAGCACTCCTGGATTTGTTCATCACTGTATGGATTATCACTATATCGAGTAATCAGCTTACACAATACTGTATTTTCCAGCAATCATGTTTTGAAAAGCTTAGATGTGATTTTATTTATGAGACATAAAGTATAATTGTTGTAGAACAAAGTGTTTCAACGCATTAGTGCATTGACCAAAGCTGTTTCTGTTAAGAACAGTTGGTATATTGTAACGTAACTTACAAATATTTTTGGATATTTCAGTAGATTAACTTTTAGGTGTTATTGTGTATTAGACTGCAGTTAAAACTTCATGCCCTGTCACTTCTACGACCATGAATTCTCTAGAACACAATAATAATAATTAAAGACAACCCGTCTCCGCTTGGTCCGAGTAAGCTAATTCTTTTGGAGAAAAAATAGCTCCATTCAAAATGTTTCTCATCCTTGTGATATACGTAAGTTACTATCAAGCTCCATGATTCGTGTTATTATGTACTAGATTGTCTTTAATTATCCTGTATAATTAATTGCCTACCTGCTTTTATCTCATCTCTGTCAATCATTACTCTATTATACAGCATTACCTTTTTTCCATTCCAAAATTTTGCTTTTTTCCTAACTGTATGATTATTTTATAAGTTCTATGCAAGTCTCGTACATAAATATTTCACTTCCTTGTACACTTTTCTGCATTTTACAAAAGTTGACAGGTCCATTCAGTGATTTAAAAAAGTTCATTTGATAACACAGGCTTAAGATAATTTTTATGTGGAGTAGATTCTTTCCAGCCATAGGGTCCGAAGAAGCATAGAAATAAATATTCTAACCGAGATATTGAATATAGTGACTTCAAACTAACTCTCACTAGCATATGTGTGACCCATTTTCTAGGCGAAAAGAAAATTAAAGAAGTAACACATATTTTGTAAAAAATAAAACTAAACAGAAAACTATTTGCCACAAGTCCTCAGATTATCGAGGCATGAAATCCGGAGATACTACTGCATATAATTAAGATTCAAGAAATGTTGCAAAGGAGTTTAAAAAGTAACCTCTGAAAGGCATATAACTGTAGGATTCAAAGTTAAACCCATGTACAGGGCTGGGTAATTTAATAATTTATTTTTTATTTTTCAGGAATTAAGGAGCTTGCGATAAAAGTCTCTTAAAAGGTGTCAACCTGACATATCAATATCAGCTTACCCCAAAACCTCAATACTTGCACAAAGTTGCGGTTAAGTTGAAGAAGAAGGCTTGGCTTGTTCCTTTTGCAAGAGACTTCGAATGACGGGATAAATGTGCAACACCCAGTATTTCCAAGAATCGGCAGCTCTCGTGTGTTATGTGACATACCAGTTCATATTGCCACTGGTTAGAACTCAAAAACTTAAACCTAGGAGTAGAAGGTTTTCACGGGTTAACCTGATTTTAGCTCTGTCTCTATACAAGAACATTGGTAATGCTTGATATTTTAATCTATTCGAAATCAAGGTTATTTTTGACAGAGATTATAGAACTTAATTTTAAATACATATTGCTGACAAGAGAACACTATTATTACAAAGAAACTTTTTCATCAGCCCTTAGTGAAAGCCTAGTATTCGATCGTAAGATTCTAGAAAAGTACAAAACACTAATGTTTGTATGCTATATTGTAGTAATCAAAACCAGAAAAGTTTACCCACGAATGGTTTGAGAATGGTGAGTTATAAGTACTTGTATGGTAGTCTCAATTATTTCCTGATTGAAGCAACAAGCAATGTTATTGTCAGTATGCATCTTTTGAACAATGCTTATTATTTTGTTCGCATTAATGTTATGCTTTAACTGCTAATTGTCACTACTTTGCAGCCATATAATTTATTATTTTTTACACATCTTTCTTTGCATTTGCCAATATCATAATATTTAGATTGCAAAGGTAAATGTTGTGAAATATCACTTCCCAATAAAAATGTGCAGGAATATTGACCCATATATATAGTTTTTGTAATATTAGTAAATTTTAAAAGATTCCATGTACATATCTCTTGGTGCACTGTGCTTTATACAGATATAAAAAATATAAAGTTTGAAAGTATTGCAGTAGTGTTGCTTTTAAAAATATGTTCATTTCGTTTTGAAAAACTCCCTCACAATGGTCCCCCTTTTAACTTCAATAATAAAAAAGTTTCTCACTGATCATTTTTTTTTTACTAAAGGAAAACATCTGGTCAGAAAAAAATTATCAGTACAGAGTGAAAATTTTCAGTCTTCCTATTTCTTTTTTTTTTTTTTTTTGGTATCCAGAGTATATGAAATTATTCACCATAAAATTCTGAACACTATTTTACTATTTATGTTTCTGTTAGGCTGTGATACAATTTTAAGAATGCACAAAAACTGTACCAAAGCTCAAAATTTTGGTTTCAAATGTTTTCAACCCGTAAGAATGGTCTAGATAGTGAAATAAATACATACACTGCACATTTCAACAGTGTACAGTACGTAAACTTATTAAGATCAAAGTTGCGACATGCTGAAGTGAAGACAGTTCTAATGACAGTTATCGTGTATTGGATAAAGTGACTCCATACTGCAATCTTAGCATGACAAACTTTATAGTGTCTTATTTTTTATTTTCAGTACATTTATTAACTTTCAAATTATGAACAAACTTCAATAAAGGGGGCTAATATTTTTTCCTGAAATTAGTTTTAAACAGAATGTCTTTCATTCCCTGCATTCATAGGCATGTGCTGACATTAAGTTAAGTTTAAATAGAGCTCAGATATGCAACTGAGCTAATGATGGGTCCAGAAAATGTAATATTTCTACCACAGTTGATTGACAATTAAGATCATTGTTTGAAATAGATACACACATTTCACACAAAAAATTTATATCTTTACTCTAAGGGCATGTCCAAAACTAGTTAAGACCTAGGCCACTTGGACCTACCTATGCACGTACCTATGCTTGCATTGCTTTGTAGACAAGGTATTTGAACCTAACAATCTAACCTGTCAAGAGCCGCTGAAAAAAAAATCCAACTGAAAATTTCTAATGCAATTGCCCACCGCCCTATCCAATACGTGTGTTCAAAGTACCTGTGATTGGCCGATATTCTGGTGGTTGGCAGGGCTCATTTGATACGATCAACTGTTATGTGTTCAGCAAGTAGGTACCTTCGGTTTTAGTGAACTTCCAATACTAACATGAAATGCGGGCGTCATCTAACCATTGCCTATCCTACTTCGTTATAGCGTGTTAAACAATAAGAGCATTTGAAAATATAGCATGTTCAAAGCATAATAACTTGACAATACTATAGTGAGCACGAAAATACTACTTAGCGAGCAATAAATAATTTGCATAGGGACAGAATTAAAACAATAAAATTAAGATATATTTTTCTAAATTTATTTAAAATTGTTATGTAGCAAATGATTTATGGCACTTAGAGATTAGACTACCAAAGTTTCATTGTTATCTGTCAATTAATGCAAAGTTAAATATGTTAGCAAATTTTATTTGGAAGTAAGGTAATTAAATACATTTGCACATTTTGTACCCTTTTATTAAAATAACATATTTTAACATGCTCTATGAAAATAAAATATTTTAAAGGAACACTTTAATCTAATTTAACACTTTGTAAAGCTGTTCATATTTTATGGTAATAAATGTCAATAAACCAGCTTATGACTGTGATGACATCCTCTAATGATATAATTGTCCCTGATGGCAGTTCAATAACTTATTTATAGTGCACACATTTTTAACTTTTTGAATCAAGTTACATCTGGAATAAGGCCTAAAGACAAATAATTTTCTTTAATATGATACAAAATTACTGTTTAATATTTAAAAATGCACATCGCCTATCTCATACCTGCCAAGAAGACAATTTAGAAAATTTTTCTTTCTATGTATATATTTTTTCTTTTGTACTACTTTAGCAAGGACAATGGTGGTAAATGTTACATACTGTTTTTGTTGCTGCGTCAAGGTTCGTGTGTGTAACATTTGCTGGGTGGATACTTTTGTACCCTAGTAACGAAATCGGCTGAGCACTTGTTAGTGTGTTGAGGAATTTCGTAAATTAAAAAAATAAGTTTTGTAATTCTAAACTTAAAAGTTATATATATACTATGTGTGTGTTTGTACATGTTTATTAATATGCTTAATTTCATACTATAACTTATGTTTGTATTTTAAATTGCTTTTTATGTGTATTATATAACAATAAATTGTGATTTAAATAACTGTTAATAAACATTTTATTTATTTCCCGTCAAATTTTTTTGTGTTTGAAGATGTATCCATGCATTTGGTTTCTTCTTGTTGGTAACATAAATAACCAGGTGTGGTGTTAGAATTGTGGGAGTGGTGGGGATCATGGGGGTAGCATAAGGTATGAATGAAGGCGAGGGGAGTTAAGTCAAGAAGGGGAAGAGGTAGCCACCAAATTTGCCAGCTTCCATACTACTTTAACCTCAAAAATACTCATCAGACTGGTAATTTGTATGGTAAATTAATATATTATGCTCTTTAATTACATAATGTTTTTTGGTTGAAAACTCTATATTTTAGCCCTGTTTACATACCTCCTAACTAATATTTCCTCAATTTTTAATTAGTCGGGCATAATAATACAAAGCCACGTCAAGCGTTTGTTTGGTTACAGTTCCAGGCGACATGCTCCATCTGGACCCTTCTAACATCTTTGGTTGGGATGCAAGGTATCTTAGGGCATGTTATGTGATATATGTTCACACTTCTAAAGATATTTTAAAAATTTCATTTCAACAAGTCACAAAAAAAAGGAGAATAGTTTTTTTTATTAACTGGCAGTATGTACCATAAACCTAGTTCTTTACTGTGTGTGCATTGGGGATGTCTAACATTAATTGATTGTTAAAATATTCCAGAACCCTTGTTAAATACACACAAATACACTCATATGTACATGTATTTATATGCTTATATGTAATGACGTGCTCTTGGTGAGGTCAGAGAGGTGTGGTGTCGTATTACATACCATGTGGGTCCAGTAACCCAAACACCTGAATGTGCCGGCTGCTTGCTGCTGCTGTGAGGGCGCGGGTCTACCGCCCGTGTGGCGATGTCCTCTCTGTGTCCTCCACGCCGGAGATGAGTGATGCGTTGGTTCTGTGAATGGCTGGTTGGGGGGACTAGCTCCCGAAGGACCAAGAAGTGGCCGTGGCCAATAACACTCGCGGAATAAACTTCACTGCGATTTATTGTGATAATGGTCCACACAAATGATTGCACTCTCGTACGTTAAGCGGTCCCACACACAAAGCCTGTGGTCGGCTGAAGCTGCACTGCGCGCACTCGCGTACACGACTATGAAAATGACTACATGGATGCTTAAACCCCTGGGCGAAAAGAGCTTGCAGGGATGGGGGTGGCGCTACTCCTCGATGCACAAAAATGTATGTTACTGATCCAATGAAATAACTGACTATTGTAAACTAAAATGTTCGGCACAAAAGAGAAAGAGTTGAAGGTCGAGGAGCCGCGATGCGCGTGGCCACCTCCCTCACGCCCGGAACAAGACTAAATCATGATGGCGGTCACCCGCGCTAGCTAGCGGGAGTGCGCGCCAAAAATGACCTCGTGACCGCTTTACGCAAAAGTGTAACTAAACCAATACATCAAAACCCTTTAAAAATCACATGATGCAATTCTAAACACTACAATACATTAACATACTGGTTATTACTGAGAAACATAAATTTGTTGACACTTAGGGAAATTATTTATTAATGCCTCCCGCTCCGGTTAGCTTGTTAAA
>PNEQ01104832.1:0-11857 GCA_003012365.1 Medauroidea extradentata
GGGAATGTACGTTTGCTGGAACCGCAGCTATTCTCCGTCCACGACTTCAGTATTGCTTCTCTATTTTTTATTATGTCGGCAATCTGAGTTTTCCCCACGTCGAACTTCGCAGCAACGTCACGGACGCTTAATTTTTCTTTTTCATGCATCCTAATCACAGCTAATTTATCCTCTAAAGTTAAACGTTTACGCTTCTGAGGCATTTCACACAAAGTAAGTCACTCGATTACGACTGCTACACTATTACGTGAAGTGCATGAAAAGAAGAGTAAACAATGACTAAGCGCTACAACACACGTCGCATGCGTGTGTGGTGGGAGGATCGAGTTACACGGCAGCTGCGCGCGTGCGCGTGTGTGTGTGTGTGTGTGGGGGGGGGGTCGAGATAACGCGAGACTACGCGCTACTTGCTTACAAGGGGTGTACAAATCGCACTTTCTTAGTTACGACTCGCTACCGAAACATTCATTGAAGCTGCTTTGCAACTGTTTTCGCGCCCCTTTTTTGCGCATTTTGTCCGTTATTCACTACTTATTATGTGTCCGCGTCCGTTAATAAGAATGTCCATTATTTAGATAAGTATTTCTCCATAAGGCTCCATGTTAATCTGCCGGTGATTGGAAAAATGTCCGTTTTTCGGAAGTGTCTGCTATTCGGAAGTGTCCGCTAAGGGAAGTTTCACTGTATTTGGGTATGGAACTCGAAATTGCCACCCAGAGTATTAGGACCCAGACGATTTTGGCAGTATTAGATTCTACACAAACCCATATGACAGCCAGAATAGAAATATTTTACCAGCGTAGGTCGAACAAAATGCCTTCTGTTTTGATCATGCATACCATCTTAAAAACAAAACTTAAGAAATTGGCAGAGGTACTAGGTAGTGACGCCTAATTGTTAGCAATACTAGCTGAGAATGTCCATTTGTATTTTCATTTAAAAATAAGTACCGGTAGTTGCCGGGTGTTTGAAAAGCAATTATTTGTAAAATTAAAAGTGCCTATTGTAAAGTTTGCGGCAGATTGGCAACATTTTGAGTCCGTTACCATTCGTTTTCGTTGGGAGAATAATACTTATATTCTTAATTATGACACAACGTTTGTAGCTGTTAGTACTATAGTGTGCAGTTAAGTTGGCTTCTGTCAGCGCGGGGGTGCAGGGCAGTGGGACTGGGGAAGGAAGGGGAGACAAGAAGGTGAAACAAAACCTGAAGCCGTGTAGTGGCTGTTAGGAAAACATCGATCCTCAGTTATTGGTCGCAAATGGAAGAGGGGTTGATAGCCCACAGAGGCTTGAAAAAGTGATGCATAGCATAGAGCAGGAAATAATAAAAATTTAAGACACCTCAGTTTTCAACGTCTTTTTTTATTGTTTTATTTCTACCAAATATTTTTTTCTTATTTTAGACATAAATTGTGACTAAATCTTCCTTCTAGGAAATTTGTGTATCGATCATAGTTTTTGCGTAATGAGTCGTAAATGTCAAAATTTGCACTTTACGGTTTTATCCACGCCACTAAAATCAACTGACACACCAAACCGAAAAAATTCACTGTGTATGACAATGTTGTAGGCTATGATCTGACACATATAAAAACAAAAATTATATATATTTTTGTACTTTTAAAAATATTATTGAAATTAGTTTCATTAAAAAATTTTGCATTTTTACTAAATACAAAAATATATTTTTGTTTTTATGTGTGTCAAGTCATAGCCTGCAACATTGTTATGCATTGTGAATTTTTCCGGTTTGGTGTGTCAATAAGTTTTAGTGGCGTGCATAAAATAGTAAGGTGCAAAATTTGATGTTTATGATTCATTATGAAAAAACTATGGTAGATAAACAAATTTCCTAAGAGAAAGATTTAGTCACAAATTATGTCTAAAATAAGAAAAAAAATATCTGGTAGGAATATCAAAATAAAAAAAGACACTGAAATTTGAGGTTAATTTTGATCCATCTAGATAAAGATTGCCATTTCTTCACCAAGTGGCACCAAAAGAAATATTCAGAGTAGGTCAAAATTGCCACTAAAATGAAAGTAGCCACATTAAATTGAAATTGGTACTAAGATTGTACTCTTCACAAAAAATCTCTGGCTGATATTAGGCCTACATGTTAATTTTGGCTATGCGATTGTCAGACATGTAAACTTACATTTACTATTTGTAGTACATTTCTAATTTTTGCTATACATTTGTGTGCTCTCATTACTTTAATATACACGGAAAAAATATTTTGTGGCAGCTACAAAATATTTTATGAGTAGCCTATTCACCCTGAAAAATTTATTTTGTAGTCACCAAAAAAACTTTTAGTTGTGACCACTAAAATATTGTGGCCTCCACTAAATTATTTTGTGGTCACTACAAAATAATATTGTAGGGAAGACTTCGTACACATTTTTCATTCAGTGTTATTATGTAACACTATGGCTTCCACTGAAAATTCAATCCTGGCATATGTACAAAATAGTGTTAAAGATATCACACATTTACTACATGTTGCATTTATCTGAAAATAGCATTATTTTACAGCTAAATATGTAATACTTAGACTGTACTCATTATCCATAAGCATATTTTTGTTTAGTAAACACCAAAATAAACCACCGATGTGCATTCATCTGTATTCCTATTTCCTCATGCTGGATCATCGGACCATTTGCAAAGACCATCTGATCGAAGTTAATATTTTAGTAAGTTGTATGAATGCACGCAAAATAAACACCACTTCATGAATGTCATGTAGAAAATTCGCCACTTGAATTTAAATGCTTCCAGTTGTACCACCACCACCACCACTCCTCGACTGGAGCTGGACAGTGACACTTCCAGCCACGGCCTTGTGTGCTGGGTATATTTTATGATGAACTAACTGGACTTTTACTGAATGGTTAAGTTATTTGCCAGGATTGGATCCATGGTAATTTTACAGGATCAGTTTGAAGTTACCCTTGAAATGAAAGTGTTCTAGTTAATTTCATGTTTTATTCCGTTCTTTCACCATCACATAAAACAAAAAAACATTCCTCCAGTCACCAGTGCATCCTCAAGAAAATATCTCGCGTGGAAGGAAGGATAAAAAAACGGCACCTGGCCTATAGTATACTAAGTGAAATGCCGAAGCATCCTGCACCAACGACCTACACACGCGGGCGGAAGAAATTTAGGAGATAAAGGTTAGTCCAAAATTGTAATTGGTTCATAATTACAGTTAATTTAGGTCCTAGTGCTGCCTGCGCATAGTAAATTTGCCACTCCTTATCTTTTCACTTGTTAGTTGGGCCGCAGCCCGCTCGCACAACCGTCCTCGGCAACGTTGTGATGATATGTCTCGTCTGGCAATGGTCTTTTCGCCTGACCCTGTGACCACTACTGTGAATTACTCAGCTAGCCAATCACAGGCTTGGCCCTCGCTTGTTGCCTAATGAGGCCTCCCCACCATTCACCAACACTACCATACAACTACAGTGTCAGCCAATGGTTTACCAGGCTTCAAAATGCTTCCTAATATGGTGAGGCCAAACAAAAAATAAACATGAGAAAGAATTTGATGCCTCTACCCCCGACCAAATATGGTATAGATTGGGTACTCTTGCTCAAATAAAGCTATTCTGCCATCGCCCTTCAGCCATGTAGCTATAATTAAATTCAGGATTCCCTAACTGAATTTTAAATTCCTTATATCTAAAAAATTATATGCGATTCCTTCCCCCAATAAACTGCCACCATTGGAATTTAATAATAAAAAATTACAAAAAAAAAGTCATTTATATAGGCCGAAAACCCAATGGCCTGTAACGTTACAAGGGGTTATCCCCAGTGGCGTTGATGAACCCACTGGAACACCAGAGTTTTTATGTGACACATCTTTCATCCATTATATTAATGACGACATCAGCTTTGTTTTTGTTTATAATTGTGCATATCCCCTTCCTAGGGCAGTTGCCTTAAGTAATGATACTGTGTACGCCTTAGAGATGAGTATTCACGTGTTTCTGTTTCATATGGTGTTATTTTTATTTTTGTTGTGGAAGTATTTACAGTCCAGACAGAGGAAGTCTGTTGAACCTATGCAGGAAACCCGTTGGCCTTCAAGAGAGAGTAGACACACTGTCCAGCCTTTCAGCCAGATGATAGGAAAGGAAGGCAAAACCAGGATGACTTTTCATGATGAACATGGTCAGAAGCATGCTCAAGTTTTAGTACCTCAGGTGGATGTTGTGGTATCGGCACAATGATGTTTTAATGACCTGAATAGAAAAAGTACAGTCTTGTAGTAGTGTACATTTTCCAGTTTGTAGTTTGTACATTTTCAAGTTATGTTCAGTCAATTGAATTAATTTTCTTAAACCACAATATGGCAGTAGAAGTCGTGTAATAGTACTTGCAATATGGTTTTTAGTTTGCTGTTGTTATGTAATTTTTATTATGTACAGAGAGTATAGGTGTTTAATTTTAGGTTGGGGGAGGAAATCCTTTGTTTTCCTCTCTGCCCTTCCTAGTCAACTTGTAAACTCCACGAAAAAGAAACCATCAAATTTCAGCCAACCAATGCTAAAGGTAGTTCCCGCTTAGACTCTGTGGAGAGTACAGGAATTCCACCTTACCAAATACATAATCTCAGGGTCCATTACAAAGAATCACATGACTGTTGAGCAAACATTTTACGACTGTTTAATCCTTTCCGACATCATATCACTACAAAGATTTCTTACACCACTAAAACTACCGCAAAAACAAAACTGTAATGAACCATTTACACCATCTTTTAACTCGGACGTGGCACAAGTGAACAAAAAAACTATTTCATTCGCCTTGGGTGGGAATGATCTTGTTTTATCTAGTATGTTGTGTTGTATTGTTTGTGTTGTTACTTTAAGGGATAACATGCCCCGCCATCTTGTAGCAGGTTTCCGATACTAACACACCTGTTGTGTCTTTAGAGAATCATTTCTCTTCGTAGCTGAAATGGTTCCGCAGATTCACAAAGGAGAGCACCACAAGCGCATACTTGATCACGTGGTGTTAGCAGCTTCCTCACAGCCCTCCCCCTGGGCGGTTCTCGGTCTCTTTCCCTCACACCATTCCTTTCGTAGACTGTAGCATTGTTGCCAAACTAGGCAGTTCACATACTGTGCGTGCACCAGCTCTGAGCCCCTGGCGTGTATGCATTGTACCTCCTAAACGTCATGTACGCTACAGTAACACAGTGGCAAACACGTCCTAACTTACGACGTTACTGCGGTTAGTATGTGTGTCGACACAATACCTGCCTCATATTATTTACATGTTTACGGACAAAAATCGCATACCTGCCAGGGACTCTGAGCTGGTGTGCGGACAGCAGCCAAGCAACATTCAGTGTTTAAGAATTTGGTGTATTATATGTAGTTTCTAGATTGTGTAAGTGTTCAACAAAAATGTCCAAGTGGTGCCAAGGTGTTACAAAGGGATAAAAATGTACCAAATGATCCAAAATTATTAAACTGCTTAAGCATGTAAACAGAAGTAAGCGAATGTTACAACTTCCATAAGTGGATGACAATAGTACATCAGTAGAGACCGGAAAAATTCGCGGGTTCACTGAGCTGTAGGCTAGCCTCCAAGAATATATGTGAAATGGTGCAGACAGCAGCTGTTTATTAGCTGCTCGCTGACACAGTGAAATGGGCATGTATTCAGTTACAGTTTTATTATTGGCTCGGTTACTTCCAGGAAGTATCGAGTAAGTCAACTGCCAATTGTGAACGTGATACAGACCTATAGTTGTTTGAATTCTATCTTGCACCTAAAAGAAAACGCAAAATTTTCAGGTCTCTATACATCAGTAATGGAAGTTATAAAATAGTTAAAATATTTTGTTAAATAATTTTTTAGAGATGGTATTTCAAATTAACTTAATGTTCCTATTTTTTGTTACTATAGGATTAAACTCAGTGGTTACAGGAGCTTTTGTCATACAACGAGCGGGAAAGTTATGTAAACTGGGATGCTGGAATGGGATGGTTCCTTCTGCCAGTTTCTGTCATTGTGTCAAAGTTGTGTAACGCCATCTCTAATGATATCAATGTCGATGAGACGTTAAGGCTTATATAAACTGGGTTCAGCCCCGGTGGGATTGCGCGGAATTTTCACTGCTGGGAATTCATAGACCCGTTTGAAGGGCACATATATACGCATTACCCCTTCCCAAGCATCAAAACTTGTTGAAATAATGCAAATTTTGAAACATAGATCACATCTCATTAGATTTATACGACTTCAGATTAATTGGTTTTCTATTTCAGTACTGTATATGGAATGCAATTATTAAGTCATATGGAATTAAAATTTAACAATATTTTTAGCTAAGAAAATAGAAGTACAGAACAGCATGTGTACACATAACTACATACATTCGTATACATCTGAAATGTTGATTTAGGGACTATTTACAATGCGGAGTGAATATTTGAAAGTCAATTTAAGGCAAAACGTATCGAGAAGCACATTTTAATTAAATGTTTTCATGCAATTGACGACGGATGACAAAGTGGCCAGAGCTTTTGCCTCCCAACAAGGTGATCCATGTTCGACCCCCGCAGGGTCTGTCCCCAATTTTTTTGCATGTGTGAAATGTGGCAGGCGTTTCCGTTGTCCAACAAGATTTTTTTTTTTGGGAAACTCCCACTTCCCCGGCATTTTCCGTTTAGTCGCTTTTCAGTTGGGTGCTTCATTTCATGTAATCTATCAGAGTTCAGTATATAGACGCCTACGAGCCCCCAGTTTAAGCTGTCAAGGGTGTGATGTTCTGCCATCGAATACCATTTCCACGCAATATTTTAGGGAAACTGAGCACGACTGTCTTGGATTTTCAATATTTTCCACGTAACAAGTTTTCTAGAAGGCTAACTACCCACTTCTGTGACCTTTCATACCCTAAATATTATTATCCTACTCATTTTACAGTGTTAGACAGTAAATTACCTTAATAATGTGTGAAATTTGCTGGGATATATTAAATATTATGCTATGTATTTTTTTCAAGCAAATATCAGAATAATATTTATTGTCTAACTGTACAATGCAAAAATTAAATAAAGTAACGTAAAAAAAGTGATATGCCATTTTGAAAGCTTGTATAGGGAAAATACTGTAAATCAAAGCCTGCCGTGGGCCATCGCCCATACATATTTATTTTGAATTATTTATGAGTGAACTCTAATGAATAAATTCTAGCACTTTATCGAATTTTGTCGATGAAGTCATAAAAAAGCATATAGATAAAAATTAAACGTCGACTAGACGGGAGTGTGACGCGCGTAGAAAATTCTGCAGTCTGCAAAAATGAAATATGCCATGTTATTATGCAATTCTTATTATACAGATTAAATTTTCTTATTATGTCGTCTAGATTGTTGTTATGAGAAACGTATTAATTCCCGGGCTAACAATTAAATTATAAGTAAATTGAAAATAAACACTGTGTCTCTGTTTCATGATCATTGGTATTTGCAATTCAATTCTATGATGTTGGCCATTCTATTCATGGAATATGGGCTATTATGAGAGAGGATATATTTTTTTGTCTTTTATACATGACTAAGTTAAGTTTGTTGACCTGAATTTATCCTTACCAGCTTTGTTCTATGTTCGTAATGATAAATCACAAGTTCTACAGAAAATCAAGAAACAAATGGATGGTAAAACTGTTGCTATTAACTTCGTAAATGATATTCAGTTTTTAACTACTTGACGATATACTTAAGAGTGACTTAAAATAATGCAAAAATCTGAGTGAAACTGAAAGTCTGTTACACAGTACGATTATTTTTTGTGAAATTGTGTAGAGTAAGAAATAAATTTTGTAATATTTATGCCAAATACTGCTTCTGCATATTGTGGTGTCTGTGAGTTGTAATTGGTTAGAAAGAAAACAGTATTATTACAGTTATACTAAATTCACATTTATTTTGTGTTGGCGATTCGACCACAGATGTTTTGGAAACTTCACGGATAGCTTAACCCACAGTAAGTGAAAATATTGTTGCCGTAAATTTTTTTAATAATGTTATTTTATAATTTTTTTTCTTTTCATTTGAAGGCAATACACAGCTCAGATATTTCCATGATATTTTAGTATGGAGTACTCTTGCATCACATTCCTAGGTCGTTGAGTAGCATGTTCACGTCCTGGTTTCAACTACGCAGCCGGTATATTGTCACTCACCCCTCCTCCCTCTTAATGACATTTGGCCAGCAACAATTTTCGTATATTATATGTGTATCACTATCATACTTACATTAACGAGTAAACTTTATGAGTACAAAGCGTGAAATCAGGAAATAATATGACATACTGTTTATATGTTTCAAATATAATTTAATTAAATATTTCAGTATTTCTTACCACAATTGGTGTCGCTTACAGTTTAAATTTAAATGCATGAAATATCAATATCAGTTCACATTATTTCAGAAATTGTAACAAGTTTTCAGATTACGAAAACTTATTTCCTTGCATTCGTATGTCACCAATGTTTCAACACCGCTATAAATTTTTTAAATGTGAAAATTGTTTTGATTGGTTGACTTGATTCGCCAAATTTGCTTTGTAGTAGTTAAATGCACGGAAAACATTTACTATACGACCTACATTGCTTTTAAATTAAAAATAATGTTTGTACTGGATACTAGAGTTTATTGTGTTTACACCATATGACCTTATTTTTATTACATAGGATATTTCTTCACATCAAGTACAACAATGGATCGAAAGGCAAGTAAAATATTTCATGGGTGAGTAATCTCCTTTTCCAGGCTGTCAGAAAAAATGTGTAGAGAGAGAGAGAGAGAGAGAGACACACACACATACACACACGCACTCACGCATGCACACACGCACACACACACGCACACACACGCACGCACACACACACATACACACACACACACACGCTGTCCATTTGAATTAAATCTATCACAAACACCTTTTCAGAACTAATTCTAATTAAGGTAATATTAATTATGTACCTATAATATTTAAATCCCCTTAAATATCTTTTATTCTTTATATAAATGTTACACACACAATTTCTAGTTATTAGTATTTTATTTTGATACATTTAATATCGAGTTATTTCTTTTCCTCGGTGATAAAGAATTTCCTGTAGGCCCTATTGATTCTAGTAATTTGATTTGTTTTATATAAAATCAATTTGTATGATTAAATTTTCCAGTGCTCCAATGCAGTCATGCAGAACTTTGGAAGTTTATTTGAAAAGAGTGCTACTTACACAGCATAAAATCTTACGTTACTCCTACAAGTTCTTAAACGGCAAACTAATTATTCAGTTTAGTAAGGAACTATTGTCAAACAATGTAGTCATGAGAATCGGCAAGGGCCTGTAATAAGGAACCATCCCAGCATTCACCTAGAGTGATTCCAGAAAACCCTGTAAAACTGAAATCAGAATGGTTGGGCCAAGAATCAAACACGTTCTTCCAAACACAACAATCACATTGCGTTCAGTTTCCCCGGAAAGTGTATATTTACCTTTAAAACAGTTGGGATTTCGTTACCTGGATTGTTTACTCCGAGGAAATGGGCAAGAAACTTGTGTCAGCCTGATTTGCAAAAAAAAAAAAAAAAACGATTAGTTCAGTGGAAAAATTGACGGTTTTCTCGTTCAATGAAATTAATATCTGCTCTCGACTTTGCTACAACAAACAGAATATCGAGCGTGAGGACCTTACAGAATGGTATAAGTAGCAATGGCCAGAAAAGTACGTCAAAAAGTAAAATATGCCATGTACTTATTTTATCACCATATGGCAACACTTATATTTTGAATTCAAGATTCCTTAATGACTACAAAAATCCTTGGCACAGCACATTTGGTGTGCATGCAGAGCCACAGATTAATATTTTTAATGAAACGAAAAGTGTTACTGCAGAAATGAGAATTTCCGAAAAAAGTGATAGTGCCATTCTAAAAATGTATCTTGATTTCCATGTTATCATTCATGGAAACGTATAGCTACCTGCAAAAAACTGAAATGCTATAGTTTACTATGACAAGTTGAATAAATAAAGATGAATTAGAAAATATGTTCTCTAGAATACGGAATATTGGATACACATATTACAATCCAACACCAACAGATTTCAAGTAATGACTGAGAATGCTTGTTTTAGGAAATTAAATATCAAAATTCGGTTCGTCAGCTGTTATTGCCGAATATGAAAAAAATCATCCATGTCTAAAGTCAAATGTTTGTCAGTGTGGTTAAAAATGCCGAAACAAGAGACATTGTCAGTGTAAAACGTGACATAAACAATAGTGAAACATCTGTGAATGACAAGGGCTTGGCTGAAATTTCAATACAAGATAAAGAAGTACCGAGATACAGCGCAGGATATGTAGCTCAATTTGCCAACAAATGTTCTAAATGATTCTGTTTCATCAACTTCAAATGGTAGGGTAATATTAATTAGATTTTATAAAAATTAGTATTACTTTGCAATAATTTTAAAATATTCACTGCAGTACTTTTTTGGAGGATGGATTGAAGCACTAAGCCCTGGTGGACTGGCTGTACCGTCAGAAAAAATAAGTACTGTTGCAACTGCTGAGTGATTGTTTAACTTATGTCACGGACAGACTTTAGTTAAAAAGAAAGGAATTATGAAAACACATTTTAAAAATATTATTGCCTAAGTTTCCGTCCGTAGAATCTAAAGCGCTGCAAAAATTTGTGTTTACCAGGACATTCATCACCAGGCTTCGTCATTTAAATCACGAATCTGAAATTGACACTCTTGAAACCGACAGTTGAAACTTCATATGTATTGCAGTAAACTGAGGTATGAGGATTTTTTTTTTTTTGAAAATTCTATTGCCTTGTCTTATTTTCAACAACAGCACATAAGCAAAATCATTATTAAAATAGGAACAGTACTGTATTCAAGTGAAATTTGTACGCGTTTCTTGCATGCGGAAAATTAAAATTTTACACTATGTTTTTTATTTTCATATTTTGTTTATGATCAAAACAAAAGTTACGTTGTGCTTTTCAATGCAGTGTAATATAAAGTAAATTGTGTGTAAGTGTGGCGTCTTGCATAAATGCAGTTCTGTCTCAATGTTTATATGAAAATTACAAAGTTAATGTTCAAAGTGTATTCATTGTAAAGTGTTGTGTTCTAAAATCTGTGCCATTTATATTTGTTGAATTTAAAAACAAATTTTACTGCGTGTCTTTCAGAAAACATATCTATTCAAATCTTGTTAGGAAAAAAAAAAACTGTTTTTATTCAAAACAAATTTTACTCAAGTGTGATAATTATGCTTGTACCTGCACCACTTTACGTTTTAGCAGTGTCCAAACTTACCAATTTGTAATTCAGGTTAGCGGGATTTTCATGTAGATGTAGGTATTTGAACTACTCTTAGCAACACAACTTGTGTTCAGTTTAGGAACTATGCTACTGTTTAATTTCCTCAGTAAATGAAAAATAAAAGAATCACAAATGTGTTTCGAAAAGTTATAAATGATTTAATCTTTGCTTTTCACTACAGATTATGTAAAAGTAATATATGATATACTTTTATGAAATATATTACGTACATAAATTTCTTCCTGGTAAACTAATATCATTTATAAGGAACAAACAGGATGCCACGCTATTGCTTTATTGTTTCATCTGATTAACTGTTGTTAATCTTTTTAAAACGTTCTTTAAAATTAACGTTAAAAAAGATTACTTTAGCAGTAAGATATGTTGTAAATAAAGTAAATATAAATAACAGAGACCTTCGAGGAAAGCGTTACACTAAAGAACTCACATTCTCAGCGGCCTTCCAAC
>PNEQ01104832.1:11957-42113 GCA_003012365.1 Medauroidea extradentata
TCGGGGGGGGGGGGGGGGGGGGGACATAATTTTGTGCAGTTCAAATATTTCTTGTCTTTCTCGCCAGATGGAAGCATTTCACAGGGAACTTGTAGTCAACCTAACACATCGTTACATATATTTGCTTTTGTGTCTACATTTCGTGAACCAGTTAAACAAACGGCAATATCATTGCTCATAAAAACATTTAAATGTAACATTGTGATACGGTGTAGTATTTCTATTTCTAATTGTTGGTTAAAGTGTCTAAATTTGCTACTAAAATTACACAGTAAAAAATTACAAAAAAATCCATTTACATTAGCATGTAAAATGCATTAGTAAATTGTTTCAAACAACTGTTTTTAAAAACCGAATGTGACACGCAATTCCTCGTACTTTAATCTAGCAAGTGAATGTAGTAATTGGTAAAAAATTTTATTCTGATTCTTGCTGTAAGGTCCGCAAAATTAGTATGTAAAGTTCGTTTAAAGTGTTAAAACACATACAAAATTTTTTTTTTTTTTAAATTATGTTTCTCCAATACTTGTAATTTAAGTCTACTACAAAATGAATAAATTTGAGTTCATTTTAACATTATTTATTTAGGGACTAATACCCCTCAATGGTGTGGCTTATTTCATTGCTTTGTTAATTATGATCAAGTGTGAGAATACTCGTTACAATTAGGTATTTGTTCTAAGATCGGCAACAAATGAACTCTTCTCTTGTCAGGCCACATGTAGAATGATTTGCTGGAGAATTTTTCAATCATGTTGTAAATTTGAATGAGAGTCCTGAGTCCTGGTGTGTTAAAGAATTCAGTAACCAAACTTGTAACCAATGAGGTTTTTTTCACAGGTCTGAATTGGTAGAACCCCATATACTGTTCAAGTATGATCATGTAGACTGAGGTGTTTTGGAGAAGATTCGGTTCAGTCTTGGCAATAGGGAGAACCTGGTATCATTGGTGTAGCGGAAACCTGAGGGAGGCTTTGCTTTGCTGCTGGACGGCCAGAGTTCAAAAAAATGTTTAGTGGTTCTCTTGTACAGGAAACCTTTTTATGCTAGAAAAGATAGACATGTATGGGTCAAGATTTTAAATTTTTATTTACCCATTCTTGGCTGATCAGAAGTAAGATGTTGTTTTGTTAAATATATTCAAGTGAGGATCGTACACTTAGTTCAGACATGACTATAAGAACTTTCTTTGAATACAGTTTATTTTTAGTTAAATTTTTGTTGATGCAGGGTACCCTTTGGAGACACCAAAGGTTTCAAGATGAGGGAATGGTCAGGGACAAAATTTATTAACTGTTACATTATTAATTATTCTTCTTGCTTTTTTTTCTTGATGGCTAACGATTTGGCAACTTTCTACCTTCCGTCAGCTGAAATCTGTTTTTCACAACCTAACGTCAGGTAGTTGACTGATGTATTAGGAAGCAGTTGATTTATTGTACTACTAGATTAAAGTGCAGCAATGCTGTCATTAGCTGCAGCTATGACAGCTTGCGAGTTGACACCTCTTGCGCTAGAATAAGAATACAGCTCTGTTTAAGCAACATTCTGGGTTTACCCGTCGGTGCGGGTATTTGACCACTCAAACAGTGCAAGAACACTTTGTTTTGGTTGACAGCTTGCACAGCAGATTGTCATGAGCACAGATGACTGGCGCACTGACGCAGACGGGAGGAGCCGACCGATGGCGTGCTGAGGTGTCAATTCTGGGAAATCTGTGTAGGCAGTGGAGAGTTCACAGCAGGATGGCGCCAGTGTCGGACAGACAAAACGGAGCAGCTTAGCCTGGACGTTTTGCTTTCTTCAAGAAGTCAAAATGTAGGGATGTTTAGGTAAAGTGTTTCCCCAAGAAACACAGCAATGTGTTCTTCGTGGAAATACTAAGGGTTATGCCCCGAAAGTAGGCAGATGCCATTGGCGTGTGGCATAACACAACGCGTGAGTAGTGTGGGACCAGCCAGAAGCATGAGCAGATGGGCCTATGTGTTGACAGCTTCAGACAGGCGAGGAGCGAGACACTATAAAAATGGGTTTTTAGATGTATCTTCTTTCATCTAAGTCGACCCTCTGACGACACTACATAGTTAGTCCCGGGCAAAGGTCCTGTGTAATTTTGTTTTTTTGGAAACTCATACCTATCGGCATATTCACGTCTTGCTTTTAATTGTTGAAACTTTAGTTGTTATTTTTCTTGGCCACCTCTGGACAGCCATGAAGGCTTTTGTTGAACCAAGAATTTCTTTTTTTTTTTTTTTTGTAACACATCAGACCTTATTTTATAGAAATGCAGTTCTGTATTATTAATTAATTTTTGTATGTTGTGCCGGCCGTTCGGAGGCTAAATGTTTTCACTCATTGTACACACCGTTTTAAGGTATAGTAAACTGTGATTTTCTGAATTTTTCTCTTATTTCCTTTACTTACATCTCCATTACCACAAGAGCTCAAGGGAAATCATTCAGGCCTGCAGTGTTGTTGTCTTTCTCTTTACCTGCTGACTTTAAGTGTTAACATTAATTACCGTGATTTTCTTTCTTTTTCCCTTTGGTTTTTAATCTCAGGCCTTGCAGCATTTAATTTGTTTTAGTTTAATAGAACCTCATGCAGCAGCTCACAGTTACCACAACTTAAACTGGTAACAACAACGCCAAAAGTTTCCAAAACTATGAATGTAATGTAAAAAATGTGTTTACTAAAATAACTATCAAGGATTTTTCTATTATCCACAGTATTCATCCCTATGGTTTTGCTGGTAGATTAGATAAGCAAGAAACATTGTTTACCTCCAGGAATAGCATTTAGAAATGTTAGCTTGGCTTGGTTCTAGCTTTCATAGATGCTACTACGGTAATCTGGAGATCACTATATAAATAATACACGTATATTGTTTTGCAATTCTTAGGAAGTGGAGAAAGGCTCTGTTGGATGTGAAAAGCAGTTGTAAACAAGATTATTCATGTACAATTTTTTTTAAATGTAAACAGTTCCATGCAGGATACATAGAAATAAATACATCTAACATCTACAAAAGTGCCACAAAACAAAAAATCCTTAATTAAGACACTACAATCTATGTACCTATGTTAAGATATGTATGATAATATTATTTGGCATTGGGTTTTAATAAACCCAGGGACTGATAATTAAGAATGACTTTGGCAAGCTGACTTCTAGTGCCAAGATTCAGCTCTTTGATTTTGATATATTTATCATAAATGGCATTTCTTGCAAGTACAAATTCTAAACAATTCTTACCAGTATGCCTAAGTCGTAAACTAGGTTCAGCAGCCCTTAAAATATGAACATTACTGTACAAAACAAACATGTCATATATGCTATTGATGGATATGCTAGGAGCATTTCTGTGGATGTTACGGTATTTTGCAAAAACAGTTGAAACTTCTCTATCAGTGTGGAAGATAGGTATTATTGACTGACTGGATTTTCGACCTGAAATTAAAAGAAAAAATGCACTGTTAAATGCAGTAAATGTATCAATATAAAAATACATACAGTGCAGTAACAATTAGAATTTATTGGTTTTTGGACTTACACCATTAATCACTTTTTGCTGATCGAGCTTGTGTTGAACAAAATAACTCAAATTTGATCAGCAAAACATGAGCAATGTCATATGTCCACAAACCAATAAAGTCTAATTGTAAACTCGCATTGCAAAAACTTTTAACAAAGTCACTGCAGAAACAACCAAGCCAATTAATTACAAAAATTAAACATAAAAATAATTTAAGTTCCGTTAATTAATTAAATTTAACACCAAAATTGTTTTAAGACAATATCATTTTTGATAAAAAAAATTTTCTTTAGAATGCTTTGATTAAGTATCATGATAAATTTTTATTTGGACAACTCAGTGAAATGTTATAAAAACTAAACAAATTAACATTGTTCTATCCGAACAGAGCATAACACAAAATATTCAATAATCACCATGCTAATTACGGACCCTGTAAACTTTTGTCTGAAATTAATTACACTCCAAGTTCTCAGCACTGGTCTTGCTGCATCATCACTAAATATGTACATAATGTTTCCTGGGGGTGTTTATTAAAATAACTTATCAGAATATCACTTTTCTTTCCAAAGGATTTGAAAAGTGCAGCGTAATTCTGTTTTTTGAACAACCATTAAGAAAATTGAAGAGTAGCAGAGTGAAAAGTGAAAAGGTGGTGGACACCGTACAAATAATGCTGGTTTTGTTTTTTGACAGGAAGTTTTCAACTCTACTTAATATTTTGCAAAATATATTTTCTCTTTGCAAACAATAGTTTCACCTCATTTAATGTGGATATTTTCTATTCATAATGATCCGTACAAACATTTTAGGTTTAGTAAATGATTAAGTACTTGAAGAAGGAAATCCAAGAGAAGTGGTGTTAGGGTAAGAATTGTAAAGGAGAGAACAATTTTGAAAATATGAGTGACTTTTGTTTTAAGGAGACATATAGACTAACTCGCAGTCAAGTTGATTACATGCTTGCATTCAATGAGCCCAATCTGCAAAAAGGTACTGATAAGCATACCATTAACACCAAAACAAAGACTGTTAGTAGCACTACATTGTTTGGGCAATGGGGCCCAAATGTAAGGAATTGCTACAGCCCACAATGTTGCAAAATCAACAGAATCTAACATAGTGAAAGAGGTAGTTAACGCAATTGTAGAGGAAACGTTCCAGTTTATGTACACAATGATGCACAAAATTGTTGGAAATCGGTGGTTTTCCATGTGTTGCTGGGTGTGTTGATTGGACATTAATAAATATTGATTGACCTAGTGTGTACAAAGAAGTATACATTGATAGACACGGAAAGCATTCATTAAATGTTGCTTTGATTTGTGGGCCTGACTAAACTTTTTATGCTGCAAATGCAAATTGGATTGGGAGCTGCCATGAAGCAAGAGTTTTACGGAACATATAGCTGTTCACCAGCGTTTTGAAAATGGATAGAGGCAATTTCCTGGAGCTATAATTCTAGGTGACAGTGTATATGGTTTGAAAGAATGGTTGATTCCTCCTCTTCATCGCAATCTTGATGAACTTACTGAGAGACGGTTCAACAGATCAAACAAAAGAACTCGGCGTGTGGTTGAGTGTAACATTGGTATAATGAAGGAGAGATTCCCTGTGTTGAATCACATGAGAATCAATCCCTTACATTCAAGCAAAATAATATTAACATGTGTAACCCTTCATGTTGTGTGCATAGAGACGAAAGGCTAGAGGAACAACAGCTAGCAGAACAAATGGCTGGTGATATAGACAACGCTCCAGAGAATGCAGATTTAGCTTATGAAAACCTTGATGGGGAACCTGCTGGTGCAATTAATAGACTGAATGCTCTACTTCAATACTTCCAGCCATGAAGAAATACTAGCTTGTGATATTTGTAACATGTAAAGTTATTCTGTACACTGGTGTTTTGGAAATATCAGTTGCTACATAAATACTCTTAACCTCAAAATTAGCAGTCCATGCACGAGAAAGGTTTGGAATTCCATAAAAAATAAATTAAACTATTATATATTTGTATACTACACACATAAAGTTATGTATTTCTATACTAATGATGCAGACCGTTCTGCATCTTCTCTACTGAAGCCCGCAGTACGCATTGCGCCACCCATTCGGAACGGCCGAGCCGACAGCACCGCCTCTACATATCGGAACACACCCAGCCACGTGTACCAAAGAGGCGGCGGTGTCCAGGCGCCACCCCTGTGATGCCAGGTTGTGCCAGCGTGTGCGCCGATAAATCATGTGCACCATTCATTGGTGGGAAAGTGCCCCGTTTGCTACGTCCACCATGATAACACTTTTACAATGTGTCATGTGCTCCAACAACACCAGTGTGAAGAGTGAAATTGGGAACATGGGTCATACCCACGAATGGTCGTTCAATTCCAAGGCCAGGGGTAACCTTAAATTCGTTTTTAAATTCTGTTATAAAATTATGTCGGGCTTAACCTTAAATTCGTAGAAACACCCCTGCGCCTCGGACACATTTTGGACTCACCCACGTGGCGAGCTTGACAACATGGTGTAATTCAAATTATTTTAAAAATAAATTTAATTGTTTTCTATTCGAAAGTGATGTCAGTGTTTTGTTGTGCTTTCAAAGTTAATCTAGAGCTGAAATTGACTTTGTCACAAAATAATACTGCATAATACAACATTACTTAAAAACTTTAATAAAAAAATTTGTAATATTAAAATACAAACATTCCTTGAATATGTTTGGGACTCTGAACAGCAAGCATAATAATTAAAAATTTACTGACTCTTTATTCTGTGATTTAAAAGAGCATTTTGGGTTTTGACGAATGTTTTGTGCGAACCTGCTGCCAACGCAGGGAGCATGACAAGCGTTCGGCAGTTGGCAATAAGCTGCGTTCGAAAGCGGTCGGCTTAGTGTCACTCTGACACCACCTCATCTTTCTTCAATATTTTAGTGTATCAATAGCATCTTTAATTGTCTGGAACATTTTATCTTAGTGCTGGAGGAACCTCTCTACCCCTTCATCTCATCGCACCCAGGGGCTTCAGTATTCAATTTATCTCTCTAGCCCACGTGGCTAGCATTTCACACGCAGCTTCGCCCACCAGACGGGCTAGGTCCGGACCCGCTTTTGTCGCTGCCATTTGAGTGTATACTATTTGGATTACGGAGACGTTCCAATAAAGTTTAACACTCGTAAGTAACGTGGTCTTTATTGGCTTGCCGCTTCACGGCTTTAAGGTTCAGGGGTCCTCAAAACCAGCAGATTTTATTAAGTGTATTGTGTATTCTCACCATGGGCGTCCAGGTGCCCTATATGCCTGGCGAGTGCTTTTGTTGTGTGCATCGAGGGTTGGGGAACGCCTAAAGAGTCCCCTGCAAAATATAATGTCAAGTGGGAGGTAATTTTTTACGCAGTGGCCGTCGGACGCACAACCTAGCTCACCTAGGTGCTCGTCCCTTACACCAAACAGGTTGGCGCTACCGGGAAACCTGTCCTTGCATGCCATTGCCATGCAGGATAAATTCTAAAACTCTCTTCACTGGAGAATTATCAGTCTACTTCACCATAACTGCGACCCCCGCTCACGTCACTACAAATAAAAAGTTATATATTTAAACGAAGAAAAAATATTTAGAATTTTTCATCACATGAAGAACATGGCAATTAAGAAAACATTAAAGGACTGACGTTCACATCAAAGAAAAAAATTGTTAAGTTACCAAACATAAGTTTATTGTGCATGTTGCAGAAAATTGTCATGCATTAGCGTTAGCAAAGAAATGACCATTTCATTAAATAAATACAAATTTATAAAATATCTGCATCATGTAAGCCATGGGTAATAATCACGTTGCAACACATATTGATAAAACAATAAATCTTAAAAGATAATTGTTACTAAAATGATGTTAACTTCTATATGCAAGCAATGAACTATATTTAACGCCAAGAAAAAAATTGTCATTTTAAGTATTGTTTATTCCTGTGACAATTTGAACACAAAAATAGTTACATAATATTAAATCCAGACAGACAATCAAATTATAATTTGTTAAAAACTTTATATCACTTAGTTTGCTGTAGGCTTAACTCTTCATTATAATAGTCTTGTTACTACTTTTCCTTCACTGTTGGTGGTTCTTGATATCTGTATTGAACCCTTCACTGTCCACATCGTAAACACAACTCACCGAATTAATTTGGTTAGTTACATTCGCCTTACCCGAAGTACTTGCAACTGTAATAACATCATCAAAAGACATTCCTCATAATGTTTTATTTCCATTGAAACCTTCTGCACCCACTGTGTTCTGCTGTGTTCCTCCACTGTCATTACTTCATAGTAATTACTTAGCCAATGACTGTATAACAGAAGAGACAGGCAGCCAGAGTTCTCATTTGAGTTTCAATGTCTGCAAATTTTGTAAATGAATTTATACCTTAAGCAACTATATTGTCAACATGTCTTTTCCGGAGAGAGGTGGTGGAGTGCAAACGTGAATAGTTGTGGCTTGCCTAGTCTTCACAATCCTACCACTACACATAACAGTCTGTGGCGTCACTTTTCTATTTTCTCTCCCAAAAGATCGGGACTACAGTACCTTCTGTGTGGAAACTTACATTATTCATGTTGGAGGTATTTTGATCGTCTTCAATTGACAACTGTGGCAAAGTGATAAGATTCATCACCACCACCTTCCGGAAGTCCTAGCCCACATACAACTGGACTTTCCTTTCCAATGATTTCCAGAATTTTTCTGTCAAATTTTTCTAGAATATTTCCTTTTTCTCCAGAAGATCCTGTTGAGAGTGCATTATCCTTCTTACTTTGTAAACAGATAAAATACAAAACATTTTGTATAAGTTGACTAAATGGGTTGGTTAAATGTAAAAACAATCACATCTATCACAAAACAGCCTTTTGTTTTGTATTAAATTGGGCATGTTATCATTAGGTTACCAGTTTTACATCACAGTTGTTCGTGGCAGTAAATTACATAGGTTATTTAAGCTAGGTATTAATCAGCCCTCTTCAAAATACGTAACAGCCTAAATCGTTGCAATGTTTCCATTTAAATATTAGAAATACATTTAAAAAAAAGCTGAGTGTACATACCAGTGCACGTGACTTCCAAACTCCAAACATCTTATCTCTGATGATACCCAATCTCGATTTCCAGCTACCATTCCAACAGACTTAGCACGGCTTAGGGCTTTTTGTCATGATTGCACTTTCATTTGTTGTCTAATCACGGGATAAAATTTTGCAAATAAAATATGCATTTCTTCGCTAATTACGTCAATTATAGCCATTTTTACAGCAGTTGTTTCTTGTTCCTTCACAGACTTTGTTTTAATTTACTTATTATCTAAACACACAATTTTACACTTATTGAAGTTCCTAAATAACCTCACTTTCTCTCTGCTGCTCTTCAAAAATATTATACAATAATGCAAAATCTGAAAAGTCACCACACACTTTCTAAAAACCGAATGCCTCTTCACTTTTCATTTTTACGGCTTTAAACTTGAAAAGTGAAAAGGTTTCCATAAAAACTGTTCTTTACTTTTCACTTTTCAACTCTTCACTTTTACTTTCGCAACTTAAATTTCATAAAACAATAAATTATTTGAAAAGTGAAAAGTAGGGTGTGAAAAAGAGAAAATTGCTTTCAAAAACACCCCCCTGGAATTAAGTCAGAATCAAGAAAAGTATACAGGATGTTTCATAAATAGGGGGACAAACTCCGCTTGCGTGTTCCTCACAAAAAACTATGATGAAAACATATTTTGCACTTTTCACCTAAACGCAATATTAAGGGAGAAATGGGCCTCTGAACATCGAATTTTAAAACAGTATTTTCCCAAAATATCGGAAACTAATTGACATAAAAATACAATATATTCAGCAATGCTTAATGCTATTGGGATCTGCAAACCAACAGAAAATGCTGGTTGAAACCTTCCGCCTTTATGAAAATAGCAGGGGTGGCTACCCTCTAATTGCATATAACTTTTTTACCATCCGGATTTTCAAACATCTAAAGATGGTTTATTGAGTAATGTTATCTGTCTAACAAAAAAGGTCCTCTTGTTGCAATAGTCTAGGACTCACTGTTTTCTTTCAAATCACAAATGAAGCTACAGCGATAGAGTTCCAGAAACAATGGTATCGTGAGTTAGAAACATGTAGGTAACATTGATGTGCTCCATCAACAATTCAAGGAACACAACAAAATAAACACATGAACGCACTTTTGCCTATGCTGTATGCTGTGTATCTTAGGTGCAAAACACAGGACTTAGGAGCATTCTTAAATGACGATTGCAAAAAAAAAAAAGGTGCGTTTGGAAGGAAACCCATCACACGAAAAGGGATAGGTAGAAACTTCACTGAAACCTTTAAAACGCAAATATCCAAATGTTGTGTTTTATTCCACAAACAAATTTTACAGTATAAGTTTACCAGGAAGCCATCTTGTTTTTTTTGTACATGACACTTTATTCCAGAAAGGAAAATAATTGGTATTTGTACAAAAAGTTCTGATTCTGTAGATACCAATAAGTATCATTTACTAGTAAAGGGAATTAATTGTAGGGTTTAAACTTCAGGCATTAATTTTTGTTTGTCATGTTTGGCACAGTTCCGGATCCGCAAATAATAACCTAACAAAACTTCTTTGTTTACTAATGTACGAATGAGGTGTCGTAATTTTGTATAATACGTAATTTTCATATGGTTTGTGTAATTGATACAGGCGTACAGACTGTGTGATGTGAAACACTAAATAACACCTAATTTTTGGAAAATTAAGGGTTGCAAAACCTATGTTGCTAAATGTACTGATAGTCCATAAGCATTGATGTATGTAGCAATCGATAAGAAGCACATAAAAATTACCGTACAAGACTTCTTTTTACTTGTCCTGCCCTCATGGGGGTAGCTCGAAAAGGTTAGCACCGAACGTAAGGTATTACATCAGTAAGGTTATATGTTTATTGCTTGGCATTTCTCTAACGCACGGCACAGTCATCAATGCTTGATACAATGCTGCTAAGTGATGTAGGCAAACATTACATGAAATGTTCAAAATGATCACCTCGCGAATCTGCACATACACGAACAAGTCTTATCATGAATCTGCGAACACGTCCAAAATGCCTGGTTGACCAAGAACCGTTTAACATTCTTCAAAATTTGAATACAAAAAAGTGCATAACTTTGTTAGGTATTTCTTTGCGGATCGGAAACAGTGCCATACATGGAAAACAAAAATTAATGCCTGAAGTTTTCACAGTACAATGAATACTCTCTACTAGTAAATTACACTGTTGTATCCCGGACTCAAGTAGTGGGAGTCATGGCGACTCGCCCTGCTGTAATATACATGAGAATAAGCCTAACTTATTGAAAGGTAAAACCCTTTTAGCATCTACAACATGGTTGCAGCTGTGAAAGCTGGTTCCGACGAGACGTACAGAAGACACTTCGTCGATTAGAGTATGCGGCATTGACAGTCAAGAGGGATGATTAGCAATCGGCGGTGGCCCGCAATAGATTCAAGATGTCTCCAAGCGATAAGGAGGAAGGCGAGAAATCACATCTCCGTGTGCACAACCACATCAAGCCACCAGGCCCGCTTGATTTTACCGATCCGAATGCTTGGTTTAGGTGGAAAGTGCGTTTTACTCGTTACCTCAGTTTAAGTGGACAAGAAGGCTGCAAAGATGCTGACAAAATGGATTTGCTCATGTACCTGCTCGGGGAAAGATTGGAAGACGTCACTGTTACATTTGAAAAACCAACATCAGGATGGACTTATGATGCATTAGTGCAAGCTTTCGATAAGCATTTACAACCTCGTGTCAACGTGATATTCGAGCGGTTTAAATTCAACTCGGGAGTTCAGCAGCCTGACGAACCAGCTGAACAATTTATCACGGCCTTACATAACCTAGTCGAATCTTGCGAGTATGGGAATTTACAACACGAGTTGATAAGAGACCGCATCGTCGTCGGCATGCAAGATGCTACATTGAGCGAAAAAATGCAGCTGATGAGTTCTTTGACATTGCAAGATGCTGTGAACATGTGTCGCCAAGCAGAGCTCCAGTCCTCACAGTCGCAGCAGTTGTGGGAGACTCGGCGTGAGGAAGTTAACTTCATTCAGCAGTCCAACCAAGGTGGGATAGGTCGTCAGAAAGCTGGAACGTTCCGGTCCGGACCAAGAGTAACCAACAACCGCTATGGCGGCCAGGCAGGCAAGGAATTTTCACCCATGGATCAGGCCAGTCCATGTGATCAGTGTGGTCGGACAAATTGTAGGGGTATGTGCCCAGCACAAAACAGTCGTTGTTATTCGTGTGGCAGAATGGGACACTATGCTAAAGTGTGCAGAAAACGCACCGTCCGCAACGTAGGTGAAATTGCAGACACACAAAATGCCAGTCTGGACTTTGTGGTAGGACATGTCGGTAAGACTGTAAGTACCTGGGTTCCTCAGGTTAATCCATTCCAAGCCAAGGTTGAGGTTAGGGAGCTGGGTATAGTAATATATTTCATCATTGATACGGGTGCAGATATTACTTGCATACCAACAGAATTTTTAGGGTCCACTAACATTGTTCCCCAAGCTTGTGCCAGTAAAATCTGTGGTCCAGATGGTCGGGCTTTAGAAACAGTGGGTTTGAAACTGCTGACATTCAGCTACAAGGGCCACGATCAACAAGTGACATCGTATTTCATCAACAAATTATGCAACCCACTGCTAGGAAAAGATGCTCTCCAAGCATTAAATGTTGTGCAAATTGTAAATCGTGTGAGCGTTGAAATGGAATTTCCTAAGGTATGTCAAGGTTTGGGAAAAATTGAAAGGGAAATGGAGATACATTTGGTGCAAGGGGCTAAGCCATTTGCATTGACAACTCTAAGGATCGTTCCAATATCGATGTTGGAAAAAGTTAAACAGGAACTGAACAGGATGGTCAAGCTTGATGTTATAACCCCGGTTGACTTTCCTACACAGTTTTGTGCCCCCATGGTAGTGGCTAAGGGCGACGGAGTGAGAATTTGCTGCGATTTCACTGAATTGAACAAATATGTTGAGCGGGCTGTGTTCCCAATACACAAGGTTCAGTACACTTTGTCACAACTTAAGGGTGCAAAAATCTTTAGTAAACTAGATGCAAATTCAGGATTTTATCAGGTACTCCTTAGCGAAAACCGCCAGCATCTTACCACATTTCTTACGCCTTTCGGGCGATTCACATATAAGCGACTGCCATTTGGGTTAAATGCTGCACCAGAATTCTTTAGCTGTAAAATTGCTAAGGTATTAGAGGGTATATTGAATGTTCTATACCATGTTGATGATGTTCTTGTGTGGGGAGAAACTGTTGAGCAACATGATGCAACACTGCATCAGGTGTTACAAAAGTATAGTGATGAGGGTATCACAATTAACATGTCCAAAAGTGTGTTTGGAGTGAAGAAAGTTAAATTTTGGGTCATGAAGTTACAGCAGAAGGCACTGCAGTTGATCCAAACAGAGTAAATTCCATTAGTGAATTTTCAGAACCTACAAACAAAGCTGAATTGTTGCGTTTCCTGGGCATGATTAATTATGTTTGTAACTTCATACCCAACAAAAGTCAACTTTTGGCATTGCTTAAAGCCTTGCTGAAAGAAAACCAGATGTACGTTTGGGGTACAGAACAACAGAGAACTTTCGAGAATGTTAAAGAGCTGTTGCAAACAGCACCATGTTTGGCCCACTTAGACATGAGCAAGAAGCTCATAGTAAGCACAGATAGTTCTTCTTATGGCTTGCGATGTGCATTATTGCAAGAGGGTGTTGATGGTATTCGTTAAGTGGTGTGCTATGGCTCACGAGTATTGTCTAAAACGGAAAGTCGTTATGCCCAAATAGAAAAAGAAGCCTTAGCTTTGACTTGGGCTTGTGAAATATTTCAGGAATACATCTTGGGGCTTCAGGTTATACTTGAGACAGATCACAAGCCATTGGTTCAGTTACTCATGTCCAAAAATATGGATGAACTCACACCCAGGCTACAAAGGTTTAGAATACGGTTAATGAAGTACAAGTACACTATCTTGTACTCCAGGTAAGCAATAAGTGGTGGCAGATTGTCTGTTTCAAAATCCTGTACGGGGTTGTGACCCACTTGCAGAAGAACTGTCTGCTGATGTAACATCACATGTAAATATGGCGGTTGCAAATGTGTCGGTGGCACCAACCATTCTCAATCAGATAAAAGAACACCAGCAGTCTGACCGAATTTGTCAAAGGTTAAGGGTCTACACAGCTACTCAGTGGCCACCCAAACAAAAAGTCCCAGAAGAGCTCATTCCTTATTACCAACATAGATTAAACATTAGTGAATGTGAAGGAATGCTTATGAAAGGCTCAAGGTTGATAGTTCCTCCACAGATGCAGCAGTATGTTTTAAAACAACTGCATAAGGGTCATTTAGGTATCACCAAGTGCAAGGCTAGAGCTCGAGAGGCAGTTTGGTGGTTGGGACTCGATGCCCAACTTGAGGCACTAGTCCAAATTTGTCCTGTGTGCATTGAACACAGGGATAATGCTAAGGAACTGTTTATCAAAGAAAATGTCCCAGACTACCCGTGGCAGAAAGTAGGAGCAGATCTAATGAAGTGTCAGGGGAAGTGGTTTCTAGTCATTTCAGACTATTATTCAAGATATTTTGAACTGATAGAATTGGTTAGTTTATCAGAAGCAGCAATAATACAGAAATGCAAATCAGTATTTGCAAGATTTGGAATCCCAGAAGTGGTTAGGACTGACAACGGACCTCAGTTCAAGGACTCATTCTACCAGTTTGCAAAGAAGTATGGGTTTTCTCATAAACCAAGTAGTCCATATTTCAGCCAGTCCAACGGTTGTGCTGAATCAGCTAGAGCAGCAAAGTTTTTCAAATTAACCTTGGCGATATAAAAATTATATATTGTTTTTGCATACTTTGTCTAGTTGTGACACCACCTCTGCACCCCTCCTCCAATATATAATATCAAAGACAAAAACTACTTAAAATTTCTGAAGGATTTAATAACCATTAGCTTATTGATCCTTTTATGAAAAGGGAATTCACAGGAAGAAGTCACAGCTGAAGGTGAAGTTTTCATGGTCACTTGCTACGGCAGGAATCATTAACTCATTCACTGCGACATTCAACTATAGTCTAATATGGAAAATATTGCTTAACTGTGGCATGCAACTTAATTCTAACACCAAATTAAATAACTGTAAACACTAGGTACATGGTACACGGTTGGAAAATGTGGAAACAAATTTTTTAAACATAAATATGAAATTTTTAAGAATTCATATTTTTGTGCGCCATGCATAGTTTGCTGCATGAACTACTAGCGCGCCACTTGCAGTGCACAAGAGAGCAGCTAGTCTCGCATTGTCTGACACTGTCATCTACTCTGTTACGCGATGTACTTGGTGTGCGTGGTTAGTTTGTTCACCAGCGGAGAGTGCAGGCTGGAGGGGCAAAAAAGTGATGCAGTGTTGAATGTGTGGTTGGTGGTACATCAATTACATAGTTCTTATCGCTCGCTGCATGCTTCCAAAAAATAATTATTTGATATCTCCCGTGGGCCACATCGCCTGCCTGCAAACTGCATCCATGCAGAACACACACATGTATTTAATTAAATTGTCTTGCTTGCTCACTTGCCCCCTGCATGTAGGGCACCGCCTTGAAGTCCATCTACCGTGTAAAATTATACATGATTCCGTGGCCTGCAGCGTAATGTTTCCTCAAAGGAAAGGCTGTAGTGGTCCTTGTAAACCAAAGAGAGATCTCAAAGTTCTTAGTTTGACTGACAAAATGAAAATGCTATATTTAATCAAAGACATATCTGTTGTAAAAGTTGGTCGCAGGTACAAAAAAAGAAGTGAGTATCAATTGTATGTCACGAAATAAAGCATGACAAATAAGATCAAGTGTTAGCACTGCACTGAAAACTGCAAAAATATTGAGTCAAGTTAATTTTAGTGCAATCAGTGGTGCTGTATTAAAAGGGAAACTGGTAAAAACTTTGTCATTGTTAATGTTTACCAGTGGTCTAAAATTTTGCAGTGACATGTGTGAAAAAAAAATTGCGCCAAGTCTATTTAAGTGCATAGCTGCCAACCTCAAGGATTCAAAAATAGTACAGTTTTCAAAATGAGTAAAATTGTGCGTAAACGAGTCACGGCATTATACATGTTGTGTATATGTAAATGCATTGGAACTAAAACACTTTGGCTATTTTTTTAAAATAAAATACTACACTGTTTACATGGCAATATGTTGTATGCAAAATAAATTTAGAACATACTGAATAATTAATAAAATTAGCTAAAATTTTAACTACTATTCATATGTTGCGTTTATGACTAAAATTACACAGCCTCCCTAGGGCTATTATAAATAAAACAAACTTAACAGTGATATTATTGAACGTATTTTACAGTAGACTTAATTTGTTGTACCATCATAAATACTGCTCATAATTTTAATATTCATGCAAAGCTAAACAAACCTAGCATAGGTAGTTTTGGTTTCTGCAAGTTTACAAACTTTACCGATTTTAATACACCAACAGATACGCCCCTACTTTACGATTTCTGGTAACACAGCTTTTAAATTCTCTTGCACAGTTCCATAAATGCAATAAAAAATTCTTACAGCATGCAAATTACACTTGTAAGTGTAATCAGTGATGCCATATTTAAAACGAAAATGCTAACATCGTAACTATGGTCAAAATATTTTTTGTTTATTTTAATAATCTGATTCTTTTCCGTAATTTATATGCACGTCATACAAGCAAGAAATATTTACAGACAATTGCAAAATATTCAAGCCTACGTAGTCGTAATTGTGCTTGTTCGACTGTCGTTTTAAGTGTTTAGTTAACAAAGATAAAGTAAGCATTACACACGAGAAATAGTGTTATCAAATGCCATTATATAAACGCTTGTTGAGACACTCTCTATCTGGCAAGCGCACGTCCTTGGCAGTGTAGGGTGGGTGGAGAGATAGCGTGGAGGATCAGGCCTTGCTGTGTTGCAACATCAGCAGTAGCGACCACCTGGCTCGCCGAGCGCTGTTGCCAAGTCATCGCGTCCGCTAGCAGTGTGGCTGCCGCTGTATCTAACTTGCACTGCATTGCACACATTATGTGCAGTTTTTAAGTATTTAAATGTTGTAGAACACTTTATGAACGCATCAAATATCTGTACGGTACCTCGCACAAATACAGTAGCATTTGAGGTTAAGGGTTAAAATTATTTTTATAAATTGCATATGGTGGTTTTTGCAGGTTATTACAGTGTCTTGAATATACACAGGTTTCGCTATCAGCGGATTTCCTGGAACAAAATACCGCTGATAAGGCTGTATTAACAAAAAAAATTAAAAATTAAAATATTTTTACACTATCTTAGGCATAGTAAAATTTTTTTATCCCACATCAAAAGAGTTAAGAGAGCCTTAATATGACATGTCTAACCAATGTTCATTTAACAATTTACTCGTGTATGCTCATGCACGCGTGCACGCACGCACACACACACACACACACACACACTGGGTGAGTTTTTTATCTTGAGATAACATGATATGCGAAAAACCATGCATGGGATAAAAAATGGCAAAATATGTATATAATATTTTTAAAAATACTATCCAGTGATACCTTTGCAGCCTCCCCTAGAGGAGGTAAGTTATAAATGTTATATTTAAACCCTAATTTTTTATTGTACAGTCAGATTCACCAGAAAAAAATATGCAAATTTTGTATTTATCAATTTTTGTTGCATGATAGTTGGCAGAGTAATGTAACACACATATATATCTGCCAGTCAATCACATCCCAGCTATGCTGTGATTGGTCAAGCATTTATGGCCAGATTGGTTAGGTCAATCAGGGATGATCTTGCTTCTCACTGATGCATTACAACACAGTTTTGCGATGCTGTTGTAAATGAAGTTGACTTTTGAAAATGTTGAGATGTGGATTGCAAATCTTACTGGAGCTGTATCCATCTTCTCTATCAAAATTATTGGGGTATTTCCTGATTTCAGTGGCATCTCCGATTACTATGTGTATATAATTGGGAATGTCTGCTACCTCATCAGCTTTGTATTCTGTTTGACAAAAGCCAAGTTGGTTGCAAATACAGTATCTCAAACTATACCCTTATAATAAACAAAAAAGTATGTACATAGTTGGTGATGTTCACAACCTGTTCAGCTTCGTGTTTTGTTTGACATAGGTAACAAAACTTTCATTTTGAACAGGAAATAATTCTACTTCTTTGATTATGACTCTTACACTATTAATATATAAAATATTGATTACAGAATGTCTACCGAATCCTTGAAACTTATTTTAGAAAATTACATTTTATTTGTGGTTTGTATGCAACGTTTCCTCAAAGGTAACGACTTCAGCAATCTCAAATCTGATAATTGTGGCCAACTATACCTGTAGGTGATGCATTGGTATTTAAAAGTCAATATCAACCAGCTGAAGTTTGGTTGACTTCTAAGGTATCTACTTGATGTAAAATGAATTTAGTAATTTTATGTTTATAAAATGGGGTCACATAAATATTTAAAAATAATTTTCATGACAAGCTTTACTTATGTATTTGAATACAATACAACCCTCTTAGAAGACTGTTCATGTACTGTAACTGAATTACAAACCAGCACCATTTAGTGGGAGCAAATGCACAGTTGTTACTGTTCCACAATTTTATTTTTAGCAAAAATTATGCTACAATGAATTAAATATGCCAGTCTTGGTAGTCAGGTGTGTGTGTCTTATTTTTGTGACAAAGGAGAGTATGGTGGTATGTATGTAGTAATGAGCAGGGGGTGTACGGAAAGTATGAATGTGCTAACATGGCCACTCTTATGTCACCACTGACTGTGACATTATTCACATAAATTTGTCTAGTCTGTGTTAAAAGGAAAACAAGCAAGGATGCGCCAGAAGACTGACAAAGCAAGAGTAGGGTGCAGACAATGAAACAGTAAAGAGAAAAAAATTACATTTGCATCATGCTATATTGTTTATGTCTGGCTCACTTATCAAAAACTGCTATAATGCAGACATCCACATAACAGAAAAGGGGGTGTTAGTAAGCTTTGTGATAGTAATTTTGGCAGCTGCCTGCCTAAATTATTTGTGCATTAAGAGAAACCTATGGAAAGCATTTAACCCCGTCACCCACAATGCAGTGTCTGGCTGGGGCACAAACTACATTGCGAGGTTTGGTAGAATTCAAGTAATTGAAAAACAGTTGTACATATATTTAACAATGGTCTCTTAACACTTAAGCATTTAAAAACTGTTAAGTGCCAATTCAACGTTCACATTTCAATTGCAAATAATATTTCTCGCTGTGAAAATATATAAAATTATGAGTGAGCAACTTATGTACACCCACATTTCTTAGTCTAAAGTATGCAGACCTGTAGCTAGCAGGCAGAAATCTAAGCATTACACAGGTGAACATATGTTTTAATTATGTGACTTTTCACTAAATTCAAAAGCTTATACAGTAAAACGTACTCAAAACAAACCCTCTTGACCCACCTTCTTTTTGTAATGCTTATAGGAATATATTAATAACATTATCTGCTACCGTAAATTATATCTAAATTGGAATTGAATGCCGGAAAAGAAGGCAGACCCAAAATATAATTAAGGCTGATGCCTTAAACAGTTCATGTATAGCAAACATAACAAATTAATTAATATATCAGTAACTGGAGGAATTAATGTAAAATAAGAACAATTAATGTAAGGCAGAGTGAATAGCAAAATTTATTATCAACTAAAATATTGGGCAATCGGGCAAAAGAAACTGAAAATTAGAAAAATCAATACAATTACAAGGTGTGTGTGGCACAGTTATTTATTTAAAATAATAAGCAGGGCCAAGCAAATTCTTTTAATAACATGTACCCTAGAGTGCACCCCTGACAGTCTATTTAAATTGATATGAAATATGATGTCAAGTAAACAAGAGACAATTAAATGAATTAACGTACATCACAATTAAATACAGTGAACCCTCGATAACTCGGACTAAAAGGGGGAAGAAGCTGTCCGAGATACGATTTGTCCGTGTTATTGAGGGGCGTCCGGGGAGGTGGGGTAATAAGTCATTAATCACAAGAAACACTAAGAAATTAGTACACTATCATTTCTACAAGAAAAAGAGGCTGCAATAAATACTGTTTTGTACGTAACTATCATATCAAGTTACGGGATGGCCGCCATGCAGTGGGAAAATTAACACTAACGTGGAGGACTATAAAAGAATGTCAAAACAATGTGGGCAGTCAGATCTTTATTTATTTATTATGCTACTTCTGGCTGATCCATTATTTATCTCTATGCTAGTAGCTGGCACCAAGGCACCCTTCTATCACATAAAAGTTTTCGTCTGGCTGGCGACAGCCAATGTGCGTGCACATGTGAGAGAGATAAGAAATGATCATTGGAGATAAGCTAGGGAGGTTGCAAGCGGAAGTAGCCAAGGTCAACCGGTACAGTCTTATCAGAATAGCAATTCAAACACTGCATGTGACCACACGCATCTCACACAAGATGTTTACATTGAAAAATACCTTACATCCGTATGTCACAGCGTAGGGGCAACAGCCAGCTGCTAGCCTGATAGTTACTCTACCCTCCTACAAAGTTCCAAAGGTACAAAAATAATTTTCCTCGTATACACGAATAAAAACTGTACTGTAATTAACAATCCTTCTGAGTCACTGTACAGACATATGTAAACACATTTTAACACTACGAACTTCAAAATTTAATTTTTCGTATGTAAATTGCATCACAAAACACGTAATTTACAGCCTTATTCTTATACAAATTGTCATATTACAAAGCAATAAAATTTTAATCATGTTCTACAGAGTTAAACGGTAGTAAAAACAACCAAAACCAAGGCACAAAAATGTTAAAACAGTGCAGTTAAGACCATGAATTGCAATAAATTGGACAACTGTCTAAATTACTGTTTTGCTTAGTTAAATGTGCTTTGTTTTCAGCTGTGTCTTGCAGCTCTACACCTCTCACAACAACCACTCGTGATCTCTACTGAATGCCCCATCTGCTTACCATCTGCTTCAGATTTGTATCATTCAATCATTTCAAATGTTTCTACGAGAAATAGTTTTTCCCAGGGTCACTTCATTACAATATCTAATGAGGCCCGGGGCAACGTAAATCTGAGCCTCACCACTCTTATTTATTTTTTTAGTTATACTGATAATACTGTGCACTTGTAGGCATTCACACTTCTGACATGTTGGTTGCGCTGTCACAGCTCTCATCTCGGCAATGGACATCAATGACATCTTTATTAGCACTTACACTTTTAAACACATTTGACAGCAACTGTCAAGGTTTATTAGGAACTTTATAAAAGCCCACTCACCTTAATTAATAACTCTTACCTTTTATTTTTATTCAAACGCGAGAATGTGAGACCCGGGGGAAATTTCCCTTTTGCCCCCCCCCCACTAACCCTTTATATCCTATCAAATTGACTAAGTCACGATTTTTTCTACATCACGACAGCCTCCATTGTGTCGTCAGGCGTCTGTGTACTGTGCGAGAGGCCTTGGGTTTGAATCCCAGTTCGAGCATGGATGTTGTTGTTCTTTCACCACCCACATCGGCTCTTGAAATCATTGTTGTTAAAAGGGGCATAAAACTCTCTCACCAATTTTTCTACATCGCAATGTGAAGCAATGAATTCTAATTTTTCTTTTTAATGTCCGGAACTATTTGTTTTGCAGCCCTGATATCATTGTTGCACATACCAGAACAAAATAATTTTCCGTTTAAGTGTCATTGTAACCCATAGTTACCGTCATTTCACAAGCACCATACTGAAATGTTTGTTTACGACACACGTGCATGCCTAGCTCGCTGGGCAAAGAGGGAGGAAAGACAAAGAAGTGAGAGGTCGGCCTGCTGCCTTGCATCTTTACTCGTGCGTCGCGCGCCTTACTAGCAACATTTTACCACACGGAACTTGCCAGATATTTACTGTGGGATTATTAAAGGCTAAGTAGCGATGGACGACAACGTTATAAAGTTTGATGCTGTTCTAAAATATGATGAATTAGAATCCAGCAGAAATGATTTTGTATGTCTTTTAACCAAGAAATAATTAATTAAAAATTGTTATAATTTTTTTAAAATTCTGTCCGAGTTATCCGAAGTCCATGACATCTAGGTCCGAGTTACCGAGGGTTAACTGTAGTTCTATTCTATGAAATCATAGTTAAAGAAGTGTCAGTCGATGATGAAGACAAAACGCAATAGACAGCGTTATTAAAAGTTTATGTAGTGGCGTAGAACTTAGCTGAAAGTAGCGGAGAGCCGACATCCCGGGAAAGGACGTGTTGAAATAATACCAGACGGCCACAGTGAAATAAAGTCGGTTTTCCAGGAAACATCCTCTAAAGGATGGGAAACCGCCGGTAGATACGGGTTCCGGTATAGGAATTAATTGAAGTTGAGCTTGGAGATGTAGTAAAACTTAGACTTAAACATAGATTTTAAAATTGTGAAATAGTGGCGTTACTGAATTGTTGAATAGTTGAAGCTAAACTGAAACAAAAATAAGGAAAATGGATGATTAATTACTACACAAAGCAAACAAAACAAAGGGCGTAACATGTAGACACATTAGGGAGACTTACCTCGGAGGGTAGACCAGATGACTTAATCTTCAAGAACCTAGAAATGTTAAAGTAAATAGATTGACTGCATCAAAAAAATCACTTCTACACTTAACCAAATTACTAAACACCACATGATGTAAGAATATGAAAGTTACATGGGACTCAAGTCCCGTAGACTAAATCCTCCCGAAACATAACAGTAGTATGGAGGTATGTTATGTCTCTTCAAGTAGAGGCGAAAGTGCGCAAAAAGTAACGGGCGAGATAAAGTGCAAAGACGCTAAGATAGTTAACTGCGCTGCCACTAGATCATGTTGGGATGTTCAAAACAGCCAACTATGATGCAGAAAGAAGCGGAACACTGCATGAAGCGATAGAAAAAACTGTACAAAGGTGACATTTTTATGTCTGCAGGCTGGCTAAAGTTGCAAGCCTTGTGCGCTCCCAGGATGCGCGGACACACAAGGACACCGGCACAGTGAGAAATATGGCTGCAAGCATGTACGGTATTTCCTTTGGGTGATAGCGTTGCTGTGGCAAGATGCTGGCTGTGAAGCAGACTGGATGTGGTCGCTTGTCTGGACTGGCAGACGTGAAATAAAATGTAGTACAGCAAGCAGAAAGAAACTACATAAAAATAAATATTCATAGTATACTTCAATTATTAATAAATGTTAAATTCAAGTAATACATATCTCTCACAAGAAAAATTAAAAAAAAAAAAAAACAAAAAACAAAAACATCCACCAAAAAATACAAATATAACAGCATAATACTGATAAAACTGCACACACTATAAAACAAAAATGTGTACAAAGTGAAACATTTTTTGGTACTGTTAGTTACATTTACTGTAACATCCTGCTTAAAATAGAAACCTACATATGGAAACAACTGGACAATTTTAAAATTGAATGTAGCATATTTATAAATATTGACAGTAGCACTTAATTCTTTTCATATTAAATCAATTTTTAAAACCCAACATTGTCAGAGGAATAGCACAAATTGCACAAGAGTATTTTAATTCAGTTTGTCACTGCTTGTTTCTGGTTGACAACAGAGGCAATGACAGTGTGTCTGGCATCTCACGTAACAGAAGCAGGTCTCACCACTTTCACCATGCTGTGACCTGATCAGCTGCCATGCTAGATTTGAAATAACTAAAACTCTACGCAAATTCACTGCCATAGCCAAAACTATTACAAGAGTCCTTATTACGAATGACGTAATAGAAATTGATGTTTTGGTTTATTTTCTAGTCAAGTTTTATTTCATACGAAAACGTTATTATTTTTAAAAGACGCAAAAAGTGATCTGCTAGCATTTGCAAGAATTTATCACTTTCATAAACAGGACTATCGACCACCATATGTAATCTACTTTATGCAAGCAATTAGCTTTTATAGGCTGTTCACTTTAAACTGAGCACTCAACACAACTTGTAATTAATTAAAAATATGTATTATTAGGTCAATAGATGCTACCTTTTGAGCGTGTTGAAACATTTCCATTGGGTTTTAGTTACAAGGAAGTTTTCGTATCAAAAATAGTATAAGATGACTGCACAAAGGACGAAGGAAAACTTTATGCAGTGTTCACTTTATCGTGAATGATCTATAGGTAGCAAGCAATATACAAATCACTTTTTAAAGGAATCTAGTTGAAATTTTACTACACAGACTAACCAAGTGACATTCTGTAAATGACACATGACTATGACACCTGTCAGTTGTGTCCAGCTATAAATCATTGGCTGCACGTTGCCAATCACCATCTTGATGTTTATTATAGCTTATAAAACTGTCATGTCTCCGCATTTATTTTTATAACAACAATTACTTATGTTAGCATGTTCTAGTGCTTATCAAATGTTTATATTCTTTGTACAATTGCATCACACAACTTCATAAACATTTACCGAAGATTTTTTTACAAATACAGCCGCTGATTTCACCAATCCTGTCCACAGACTTTGTAAAGTACACTCACAAATGACCATGGGAAATACACACGTAATTACTTATTGCACTTGTTCCTTATGCCTTGAAATGTGTGAAACATTAACTTTATAGAATCTTTTGTGTAAATAGTAGCATTTAACGGCAACACAAATGTTAATTAGTCCAGACAATTCTTTATGCAGCAGAGTAATTTTGCCTTGAGAGTAAGTAATTTAAATAAATGTGTTAGGGTAGCACACCTGTAGTAGCAGACATTCCCAGAGCTTCTGTTGTTAATTTCGCGCCATCCACTTAAATGTATTTCCAGCCCTTCTGGCAGTTAAAAGGAGTCCTTGACTGGCACATGGATGGCGTTGCAGTATGTCATGCGTATTCTTTTTTATGTGAAACTGCTTAACTGATTCATATTATGTTTATCTATGAAAAAACACACACTTGAAACTATGCTTCCATGTTTTCAAATATTAAACACGCTTGTCAGAAATATGATTTACGGGCTTCTCAAAATGGCTAAAAACAGGGTTTTTAGACTGCTGTAACTCAGAAAATATTACCTGAATTCGTAAAGTGCAAAGCGAAAGGCATGCATTGGTCGTTACTTCATACTATTACGGCCAGTAGGAAAAGACTACAACGAAAACCTTGCACATCAGTTCGGCACACTGCAAACAGAGGCGATATGCTTCTCGTCAAGTGTGGGACACTAGCGGTTACAGAACTGGAAATAGGTAAATATATTAACTCACACTGGTGCCAAAGAATTGGTCATCAAGTAATCACTGCTATTAGCAAAGTCTCAATTCAAACTCTAATACCTTGTAACATTGTAGGTTTTTCACGTTCTGTGTGAATATGAGATAAATGTATTAATTAATATTTTTTGTATTTCTATTTCCTATTATATTTTTTATTTTCATATATATATATATATATATATATATATATATATATATATATATATATATATATATATATATATATATGCTGATGTTAAATTTAACGATATCTGTAGTAATTATTTGACTCAAGGAACAAATTTGAATAATTATTTAGGTTTTTATGTATGTGCGTATGTGTTCTGTTGCTTTGGGGGACTCAAGGAAAAATCAGACTTTTTTATAGGCAGATGTGCGCGAGGGTTTAGATTTATCCAGTTATGAGTGGTTGCCTGCGTAGCAACAAGCAGAGTTTTAATTGTTTGTAATTATTGCTCAACTAGGCTTGCTGTACGCCCAATAACGAAGAGATGTGGGTTTAATTTAGTCTCTAGAGGATGGTGTGTGTATTGGGTACCCAATAGCAGGGCGGCACTTGGAAGGTCAGGCAAGAAGGACGCTAGCAGCGACGCGCTTCGATTCGTAAGAGTTGTTCCCCGGTACTCGGGATGTCGGGACGCAGCTACGGTGTAACCATGGTCCGTGTAGTAGTGAAAAAGGAAAATATGATGAAGAAGGGCAGTAGGCCATAAATGTATTGATGTGAACTGGAATGGAAAATTTAACATGCACAGGTAGCGTCCTCAGTCGTTTTTTACAACCTATTTTGGACATTTCAGTACTCTACTAAATTTTTTCTTCCTCCTGTGCCATTTGGGCATCTGGGTCTGGTTTTCACCACCCAATATTCTTCTTTTGTTCGTTGACATGTGGGAACTTAATAATCTTTGTGTGAACATCGTCAGTACTAAATATATTTTCTTCAGTTTTTCAAGATGTTTATCGGCCTGTTCTTTAAAGTGTGAGCTCCTGAGTGCCCAAAGCACGTGATTTCATGCATTGCAAGGTTGTGAAGGATTTGTTAAAACTTTGTTTCAAATTACTTTCGATAATACATCAAGAATATATGTCAATTTTTATTTGTAATTTTGCTTAGTTTCTGGTTAAAAAAGCATCCAAAAGGTTTCATACAGCCAAATTAACCATATCTGAATAAAAAATTTTAATTTTACAACCTAAATTGTTGCAAGAAAAATGTCAAGAGGTGAGTAAGGCTGCGATGTAATGAGAAGAAGCTGACTTCGTTTGAAGTTGTGGACCAAGTGAGTCGCCAATTTTCCAAGGGTTCATCCTGTATGTTTCTCGTATGCTTGGCAAGTACGACATTCGACGTACAACAGCCCGGCGTGTGACATCTGGCGGTCCAACGTAGCGTGTGCAATGGCTACTGAGGAATTGACACACAATGAGGACAGCTGTTTCTGCAAGGAGACGACTGTTGGCAGTGTGTGGAAGTACCGAGGAAACCAAAGCAGGTCCAGGGAAGACTTACAACCCGAGGACGACGTGGTGCAGAGAACATCGAGGGACATGCTGCAAATCGCAAGTCATCATTAATTATATAGGAAATTTTTTGTTAACATTTTGGTTTATAGCAAAGTATTTAGTTAAATTTGTTAGCATTAAGTTTAGTTTTGTTTGTTTGAAGGCTTACAAAGCAGTCATTTTGATCTTTATCCTTTTTTGTTTTGGATAGTTCCTACTGTTGCATGCTGTGTTTCTGAGGACGGGCTGGATGAGGCCTGTGTCGAAACACCTTGAGGGCTGGCCCATGACTCAAAGTCCAAGTGTCTCATAGTGGGGATCCCGCCGAAACTACGTCATAGACACCTGTCCCAACTGCGTTTTTTGCCCTGCGAAGTGGCCTACGTGACTCGAATCTCGTCCGAAACATGATGAAATATCTCATTTTAGACCCCTGTAATGCGGTTATTCCCCGACTGTTTTGAGGAGTATAAAACCGCAGAGTCAGCATATTTGGGCAGAGTTCGCTATTGGTTCTTGCTAGAGGAAGGTGCTACGGTTGTGGAGATAGACTGGTAAAGACATCTTGGTGACGTCAGAGTCTACTAGGAGGCGGCAGGCGGCTACCTTCGGAGCAGTGTTGGACGAACCAAGAGGACTGCTGCGGCGGGCTGACGGGCGAAGAAGAGGTACGCGACGGGAGTCGAACCAAAGACCTCAAGAGTGAAGACAGCGGTGCATTCGGAGTGCTGCGCAGCACACTGCGTTTCATCACCACTGCGGACTATTAAGGTTGTACACTGTCATTATTTGAAAGACTGTTAATTGGATATACGACTAAATTTTATTGTGGTTTTTAGTGTTTAATTAAATTATTTTTGACATTTTTTGTGCTTTAATTGTCAAAGTTAATTAACGTGTCTGTGACACAGGAGTAATTGTGTGCATAACTAATTGTGTTGTGAGAGTTATAGTTGATTACTATTTTTCGTATTTCATAGCTTTGTGAGCTATTAAATCCAGTACTTAATTTAACTCTTTTATTTATAATTGTAAGACCTCTATCCCAAAGAACTCATGGGAATTGCCCACACATGTAAAGTTTTATTTTTATTCAAACTTGTAATACTGATATCAGAAAAGGGATAGAGGCATAAAGTAAATTCAATAATTAATCCTGCAAGCTAAATCAATGCACACAATTGCTATTTAATTAAATTGAACCACTTCATAAATTTTAAGTTTAATTTTCAACTGTAAATGTGAATGATTACAAGAAGAATGTCAGCTGAAATAGAAGCACTAAAAGCCCTCATTGAGGGATTGAGTGGCCAATTAAGTGGCCAAATCAATTCTGTCAGAGATAGTGTAAATGCAAATGTTGATAGTGTAAATGAAAATGTTGATAAGAAAATAGAGAATGTTAGTAATCTTGTAAACAGTGTAAGTGAAAAGGTAGACAAAGTGAACGAAGTGGTGGACATAAAAATAGGCTATGTAAAAGAAATAGTGTACCAGGTAATAGAGGCTGTAAACGAGAAGGTAGGCAGCGTAAAGGAAGAGTTGGACTACGTGAAAAACAGCATGCAGCAACAAATGGACGAGCTGAGGAAGGAGTGTCCGAAATTCTCCATGGTATAGAGGGTGGCCATCTTGTTACCGGAGAAGAAATGGTCATTGCTGAATCAATACCTCAAGGCGGCGATGTGAAGACCACGAAGTTTGAACCAGGCTGTAGTGTGATTCCCAACCAGGCAGAAAATGGGCTGCGACATGTTTCTGTATCTAGTGTACCTGCATCGAACATTGGAAAAGGAATCTCTGTCAAGCCTGCTCCTTACGATGGTCAAACTCCATGGCGAGAATACCAAACCCAGTTCGAGATTGTGGCAACCATAAATGGTTGGTCTGACCAGCAACGAGCCTACTACCATGCAGCTGTGCTGAGGGGACCTGCCCTCAGTATACTCCAGTCGCTTCCAGAACAACAACGTCTGGAATACTCGACATTAGTTACTGCCCTGGAGCTGCGTTTCGGAGCCAAGTACTTACGACATGCCTAGCATGCCCAACTAAGAAGCCGCACTCAGAGACCAGAAGAGCCACTGTAAGAATTGTGGCAGGACATTTTGCGACTCGACCATTTGTCACTCGAGGGATGTCCAGAACAGGCACGGGATATCATAGCTGTCAGTTTCTTCGTCGATGCCATCGCCGATGTAGAGGTGCGCCAAGCAGTTCGCCTGGCAGCTCCAAGAACTACGCAGGATGCCCTGGCCAGAGCACTGGAGGTCGAATCTGCAAGAGGGCCATCAACTCGGCGTGCTGTGCGGGCAGTCACACTGTCAGGCGACGAGAGAGACAACAGCCTAGAGAACATCCTGAAGAGAATGGAAACCACAATAAATGCAACGAAGAACAAATTCACTCCGATTACACCCCGTCCTCGACAACAGAGGCAACCAAGCTGTTGGGAATGTGGAGAACCCGGACAACTCAGAGCCCAGTGTCCTCGATGGTTACAGAAGAACAGAAGCCAAGAGCAGGATGAGGCTGCCCGATCCGGCCAGCCCTCGGGAAACATGTAAGCACCGGTCTTAAGGGGCGAATGCTGGTGGCTGCAGGAGTTAAGGCCCCGGTATTTCTTCAAGTATGCTCAGTGAAACAAGATTTTAATGCAATCTTAGTGAAGGGCAGTCTGGATAATGTTCTTTGCCATATGGTTGTAGACACTGGAGCAACCATTACTGTTGTCAGACCGGACATCTTGGGACCTTATCCCCAGCAGTCACGGGGCCATAATTACAGACAAATCTTTGACGACAGTGACAGGCGAGACCACACCAGTGAAGGGGAAGAAAATGGTACAGTTGAAGTTGGGTGATCTCGGCATTGAGCACAAAGTGTACATAGCCAACATAGAAGATGAATGTTTATTGGGCCTGGATGTGTTGCGCAAGTTAGAGTGCTGTATAGATACTCGGTCGGGAGTACTAAGGCCCGGTAACCGAGAACTGGTAATGATGCCACGAAGCGAACTATCCTCGCCAACCATCTGCCAAGTGGTCTGTTGTGAGACAACTGTTTTGCCAGTATCCAGTGAGATTGTAATCCCAGCCCGGTGTCGATGCAATTTTGTGCGGCGTGTAGGTCTGGTCGAACATATGAGAAGAGGAAGCAGCTTATCTGATGAGGTGGTGGTAGCAAGACCATTGGTTTCGCCGAGTTCTGGAAATCTACCTGTTCAAATGGTTAACTTGTCAAACAGGCCAATCCAGCTTGAGGAGGGGGCCATAATAGGTGTTGACGCGTGTCAGTTGCGTCAAGCTGTAAAATCTTTAACGCTCGCCCCCGATTTTTTTTATACTTGCTATCTTAACCTTAAAGTCTTAGCATGCGCCCGCACATTACCGATTACCGTGTTGCCGTTCATTTTAGCTTGTAAGATTGTTAAGTTACAGTCTTTATTTGTAAACCCATAATTACTTACGTTAATATATTCCAGTGTTTATCCAATGTGTATTTTCATTGTATAATTGTATCACGCAACTTTGTTAACCTTCCACGAGTGTTTGTTTACAAATACGGCCGAGCGCCAAACCAGTATTACCAATCCCGTGCACGGACTTTGTAAAGTGCATTCACAAATGGATACG
>PNEQ01104833.1:6234-42171 GCA_003012365.1 Medauroidea extradentata
AAAAAAAAAAAAAAAAAAAAAAAAAAAAAAAAAAAAAAAAAAAAAAAAAAAAAAAAAAAAAAAAAAAAAAAAAAAAAAAAAAAAAAAAAAAAAAAAAAAAAAAAAAAAAAAAAAAAAAAAAAAAAAAAAAAAAAAAAAAAAAAAAAAAAAAAAAAAAAAAAAAAAAAAATACACTTATCGAAGTGGAGAAATAGTGGTGGACAACATATTGTTCTTGCAAGCATTTAGTGGTTGTGATACAATTTCTGCGGTTTTCAATGTAGGAAGAGGCAAGATTTTTTAAAAACACTTGAAAAGAGCGAATATTTCGGCCCAACATGAAAGCTTTCAAAAACAGAAATGCAAATCCTGAAGTCATTGCTGCTGCAGGAGAAAGCTTTTTTGTCGCTCTTAATGGTATTTCCAAAGAAAGCACCATTACTTTGGACTCCCTGCGCTATCTGCATTTTGCGAGATCAGTGACGAAATGCACATTCAATCTTGCTTCTGTACCCCTTACAAGAGAAGTTGCGCTGTAACATTCCCATCAGACATACCACAAAGTTCAGACTTGGTATGATATACACGAGGATCCGGAGCAAAGGGTTTGGGAAAGAAACAAGAATGGGTTTCCCATACAGCACACTTGGTTGCAGAAACGTTGCCACAACGTTGCATTGTTTCATTTTGGTTGCATGTCTATTGTCAACGTTGCAGTAACATTTCTAAAAGTACCAACGTTTCAGCTTTTAATGTGTTGATATTGAGGTTTTTTGTAACGTTGCTACAACATTGACAGTGGTCGCCTACTACCTGGTCAAGAACTCTCCTTTGAGATTATGTTTTAAATAAACTTTTAAATATGTTTGAACTACGACTTATTTGTGTAATTATTATTTTTATTATAAATTTAATTATTGTTGAGGTCTTCTTAATGCTAATTAATTTTATTATTTCATTTAATTGTCGTTTTGTCTTGTAATACATTAATAATGTAGCCTACTTGCCGCAATTACCTTCAATTTGTATGGGTGGTTTGCTTGTTGTACCTGCTGTTGCGTGTATTTTTATCTTGCGCTAGTTTGCAGGGTATTCAAGGTACATTCTTTCTTTTATCTTATTTATTAAACTGGTAGGAAATGTTATTGTAAACTTTTGATTGACAACAAATTTTCATGTCAATAGTGCTGTAGCGAACTTATATAGGTGTTTGACGAATGTAATTTATTGTTTAAATATCGTGTTACGATTTCTTGGCTTGTGGGTGTGAGCCACGTCTGAAGATTGTCTTGCGATGTTTCGGCAGTCGTTGCAGCTGCCATCATCAGGTAGTCAGAGTCCGACCGCCCGGATTACAGCGCCAAAAAGTACAACTTCTCGGTAACTTGACGAACTACAGCCAAACAACAAGGGAGTCAAGCAAAATCCATTGTTAGATAGGCGAGTATCCAGACCCGTTCTTCTACAACCATGGTCGTTGGTTGATGCCACTTAATTGTAACTATTGCTTTTACAGAATAACACAATAAAATGTGTTAAACTGTAGCTTATCAATGGATTTTATAGTATTTGTGAAATAGTCCCGTTACACATCTTATTTTAAAATTAATTCGTAACTATAAAATACACGTTGGGGAAAGGGTTAAGAAATGTATTATACTAGGGCTACTGTAAAAAATGGTAAAATTGCGAATTTTGCTATCCTATTTCTCATTCGTCATTCTATACCTTTATTTACTATCCTGCACTTGATACGTAGTGCTGACGAGTTGGTACTTAGTATTTTGCAACACCTTGTGGGGTAACTTAAAACTTGATTAGTTAATGTCATGTTATGTCAATTATCACAAGCCAAAGTACAGCCTGGGAGAGGCACCTAATGTGCAAAACAAAACTCTTGGACAACATCGTAACACAGCATGGCAAAACCCAATGATATATATATATATATATATATATATATATATATATATATATATATATATAAAGAATGATCACAAAGAATATAAACATAGTTTAGATTACTTGTCAGACACTCAAATTATTCATTTTGTAACCGCACTTCATTGACCTGCCAGTAAACTGTTCTATTCAAAGAGAACAACATGCATGTTTACCTTTATGTTAAGTAACCTCGTAATTATTTACACATAAATAACTCCGAGTATGCTGAAAAATTATCTATTCGGCTTTGTTCGTAGCTTCTTTAATTTTAATTTATTCTGAAAACTAAAGAATTCGCTCGATTTCTCTGTTCCTAGATTTTTACTAACGCGGATAAAATTGTAAGCATAATTTCTTTAGCACGGGCCCAGAGGGTTTGTTTGGAATCAGAACCGTCGTGTGACATTACACTAATGGTCTCCATAACAAGTCAAATGACGTCACAGGGACATCAGCATGGCGGCACTCATTTTCACTGAGCTAGAAGAAACACTCTTTTAATTTTCGTTTTTCTCGAGTTATACAGAAGCAAATAAAGAAAGTGTGGTACCGCTATTCATTAAATTAAACGTACTTTTAAATTAGGATTAAAGATTAGGTAATATCCCCATTATACCAAATGCCTTACAATAGATCGAGAATACTGAATAGAAAGTATACAGAATAATAAACTGACACAATAAAGTTTAATTTTTTTTTTTTTTGCTAATTGTATTATCATATGAATGTAGGCTTTCTTTATTCCTGTAATTTTAAAACCTAGAGTAGCACTGTAGAGATTATCGAATCTTGGCGATCGACAAAACCTGGTCACATTACCCTACTCTAGCGAGTGAAATTTTCACAAGTGCCTCTTGATCCCGGCCAGGGTAGAATAGATAGCCTCCAGCAGACGAAAAAAACAGGAAAGCGCGCATAAAAAGTAAACAAACACGGACTCCCACGTGTGCACATAAAATAAAATATTATGTTAGGTAAGCCATATTCACGAAAAACACGATGTCGGATTGTAGTAGTTTTGTCGGACGAACATAAGAATATATTGTCATGGCTGGAAATTCTTAGAATTTTAATTTTTCATTTTTTAGAAATTTTTCTGTACTTCCGTGCGGCTGTGCGCCTTACGGGCGCGTACTTGTTTTAGGGGAGTTCTTTCGTGTGGTAGGAAGAGTCTTGTCGCGGCAGCCATGACGTAAAGATGTTTCTGTAGGTGAAGTTGTCGTCCAGCTATGTTGGGCGTCTCCTACCCTAGGCTCGAGTAAAGACTTGGAAATCCTAATGTTCGTGTCGTGTCTCGTGGTGCTGGGTGTCGAACACAAGAGTTGTTGGCTGCGAGGGCAGAGATACGCTCCAGCAGGGCGAAGATTGGACGGGCCGCATGGCAATTACTACGTTTCCGTGCCGTTTTGAAATCAATTTCAATACACTTACCATTTTGAAAACCCTCATGGAGACGGGATTCAAATCGATTTGAGTCTCAAGGTCGTTACACAAAAAATTGGGATCGTATCGGATTGAGTCGGGCGTAAAATGTCATGGAAACGCGGATCGTACTGAAAACGAATCGAAAGTAAACAAACACATCCGACAGTTGTTTCAGCCTTAAGATTTTCTGTTGATAAGTGCAAATGAAATAGACTGAATAAAAATTATCATACGGTCATGAGTTACAACAATATTCTTGTATCAACTTCGTTTTCTTTACCAGTTTAATTACGTGTGTAGACCAAGGGAAAACAAACATAAGTTGTGTGGCTTTATTTATTTCACGTCGGCAAATGTAAATTTCAATTGGACCAACATTATCACAGACAAATTTGTCCAGCGAACTGCAATCGGTATCTTTCGGATCCAAAGTTTGCATGTAGGCGGGTATCGTACTCAGTCGGGATTCAATATTAGATTCGTTTTCAAAACGATTTGGAAACGTAGTAGATGTTGCCATTAGGACGGAGTCGGCGTCGAAAAATCACCAAGTATTTGTAGTCTTTAGGTTCGTTGTAGGTTCTAGGTTTAAGTTTTGCTTGATTCAAGTAATTACTCTGCTATTGATGTTTGAGTTTTAAATTTCCGCGCGCGCCGTTTTGGTTAAGCTCTCTCAAAATTCTTATTTTATAAGTCTTGCCTCAGGCTTTACGATTAAACGTAATTTTTTAGTTAAATATTGTTAAAGAAATATATGAGACATAGTTTCCGATTTTTAAAGACTGCTTAACTTTTGTATACCAGTAACACTTAAATTTATTTGATTAATTGTGTTCTTTCTAAAATTCTAGTCATTGCTCAATACTGTTTAAGTATCTGTAATAATTATTTTTATTTCTTTCCTGAATATATTAAATTTGGTTAAATGCTTGTTTTTGAAACGTCCGTGTCGGCTACATTATTTCTGCTTGAATCACTCTGTTCTTGTTTTCGATTGACATGTTTTAATAGAGTTAATAATTTCTTAGAATTTTTTTTTCGACAAGAGGCGAAAAACCTTGTAGAGGGGGCTAGAGAGTTTTTAGGGTACCGCATAATTTAATTTATTTTTAGCGAGTACTTTACAACAGTTTTTTTGCAAGGTTTTGTTGTTTTGTTTGAGAGCAACGTCCCACAAATGTTTTAAATTCTTTAGGAGAGGCTTATTTCTTTCTGAGTAAAGTTTTAGTTCAATTTTCAACGTCACGTAGCCTATATGGTTAATTCACCAAGTATCGTTTACGACCCCGACGACTCCGTAACTTAAATGGTGGAGTTCGCCGGGTGCCCTGTTTTTAATTACAAACAGACAGCTTATTAGCGTTCTAGATATTTAAGCACTGCAACAATACGAATGTGGTTGGTTCATAAATATTTTTTTTGTATTTTTGTTTTTCTGTTCGTGTCTGGAACACCAATGTTTTTTATTTTCATCTCATCATTGTGTCATATTTTTGTGGTTCATATATTTTACATATATGTCGGTCCTTTTGCCGAAAAAAGCCTCAAACATGTGTTATATGCCTTGGTGGTGTCTGGTTGTTACTTCTTTTTTCTTTTCTGAATTTTTTATTTGTTTGTCCTTGTTTTTCTTGAGCCGACTCATTTATGGAGTGATATGTTGTATACTGTATGTATTCTGTTGACTAAGGCACCGTGTTTATTTATGTTTTCATGTTCTCTCCAGTTTCCTTCGACAGACATCTGCATCGTTTGGGAGAATGTCTATAAAACTACATTCAGCCATGCACTCCCATTGCACAACTCTTTCAAAGATAATATTTACTTTCCCGTGTTTCGGCTTGAAAAACAGATACGTTAATAATGACAAGTGCTCATACTGTTTTTGTATCTGTATGTAAGTAATATTATGTTTAGTTAAAACAAATGTCATGTTTATTAAATAAACAAACCTAAACCCAAATAATGTTTTTCAAATAGAATTCATAATGCAGGGGCTAGCCTCCGTAGCATGGTCGGTAGCATGCCGGCCTATGATGCAAAAGGTCCCGGGTTCGAACCGCAGCACGGGCATAGTTGCTTGTTTCGTTTACTTAAAATTAGATAGTTTGTAAACCGTCCGTTACTAAGCTTATCGCATAAAACCGAAGGATGTAAATAAACCTTTTATATAAAAATATATAAAAAACAATGATGCAGAGAAAAAGAGAGAGAGAGGGGGGGGGAGGGAGGGAGGTAGAGAGGAGATGCGACGCAACTAAATACTTGATCTAGAATAAATAACAAAGAACGAAGATACGTAATAAAATAAAGCAATAACAATCTGTCAACAAGTCTCTAGTTTACAACTTTGCTGTTCTCTTACGTAACTTTAGAATGCACTCACCCTAGATTCCCAAACTATAAAAACTCAAAACGTTGTTTCGGACACGACTATAGACAATGCACGATGAAGTGAGCAGATCTTAAAGCCTGTCTTATTTTCTTCTTGTGCTTTTTCGGAAGATCTCAGAACTGTACACGAGTCTATATGTTGATATAATTTTACCTTCCTTGAGATAATTTAAAAATTTATCACTTTAGCGTGAATAACCGTTGCCATTGTGGATTGTCGGCAGCGGACGCCTGAGCTGTAGAACTCATTGAGTTAAGAGCACACGGTGCTATGTCCTCTCTTGAACTTCTTGTATTGCAAACAGTTTATTTTGCCACAGAAAAAGTTTTCTCACGTGAAGAACATTTTTTTTAAAACATGCAATGCTGCAAAGTCGTTATATCGCAAATAAATGTTTTGCGTAATAATAGTAGCACAAATTTATGTTGTTATTTACATGTCTCAAAAGTAATTTTTATGGTACAGGTAACTATAGTTTATTATTAAACAAGCTTTGTTTTTAATAGAAATATTTTCAGTGTCGGAAGACAATATCGTCCTCAAAGAAAACTTTATAAAGAAAATTATGGTGTCACGTGATTTTTAGTAATTTAGTGACACTGAAAATATTCATTACCGCAAGTTAAACAACTTCAAAGTAATGTTTTGCTTGTTACAAGGTTCCATTCAAAAACACCTCCAACTGTCCGAACACATGGAATTCATGAGGGGACAAATCGGAAATGTCACAATGGAACTCAATTTCTGTGGGACCGTGGTTTTTTTTTTAAATTGCTTTGTATGACTTTGGAAGAACGTCTGGACACTGCACTGTAAAAATAGGCAAATATTCCAGACGAATGTAAGATAATATTCCCTACATTGTACTTCCCTTACATAAAATGCAAAAGTATCGCACTGTGCAGTGGCATTCATTTACACGACGGTGAAGTTTGTGTGCGAGAGGCAGGAGCGGTTAAGTGTGTCTCTAAACGGCGTATGTCATCGCCTCTCCGCGCAAGCCAGTCAGCCGGCTTGCAGTGCTTTACTATCATCCTTTTCCCTTTGGTACTTTAAGCGGTGACAACATAATATTATTTGTGGGCAGCATCGTTCAAAGTCGCATGAATCGGGTTGTTATTTTTCCAGGTACGCCAGTCTGGAAAATCCACTTTTGGCAATTTTGAGGGGCCAAATTTAATGTTTCTAATAAATGTGCCGAATTTTGAAAACTATAGCGACATAGTTTGATGTGTGCGTTCTTTTCTTAAATATAAAATATAACGCGCGTTAAATAGTTTCGTCATGAAAATAATAGCTGTAACTCGTTGCAACGTATTTGAAGCGCAGGTAGGGAGGCCCCTTAAGGCCACGATCTTTCATTTATTTCAAACAATTGTAAATAACTCTAATATTTTTTTTTTAAACCAAATGCTTTGAAAAAATTTGAGACTGTGTACAGTCACACCATATACAATTTTGCCAGAGCGATTTTTTTAAAATAAGTTACCGTTTCCTTGCAAAAATTATTTTGCTTAATATTGGCTTATTTTGACAGCAAAATATGTGAAATTTGAGGAGCAAACATCCGTTTGGTGTATTGCAACAGAAAAATTTACATACAAACGATGATACATAAGTGTTAAAACTGTAAGCGTGAATTTTTCATTCGTGTGTTAATTTGAGTTAAAAATATATATATTTTCGAAACCACTACAAAACTAAAGAGCGAGGCCTTAACAGTCAGTGAACCTGGCGCGTGAGACGTGATGTAGCGTGGTACGTAAAGTATATTTTCTAGTATAACTATTAATAATGTTTCCAGTGTGTTTATCTACGATAAGAAGACACACTTTAAACTGCGCTCCTGTGATTTTAAAAATGCCGTCGGCTAATTAAAAACATTGTTTCCAAGCTCCTCAAAAGTGCTAAAAATTACTTTTTTTTTCACGTTGCAGTAGCTGAGAAAATATCAACCGTAATCGTAAAACTAAATCATAGAAACCTGCATTGGACTTTATCTCGTATTTTTAACAAATAATAGGGTCATCGCTCGAAGTCTGATAAAAATCCGTTTCTACGAAAACACTGCGCGCTAGTTTAGTACTCCGCGCCTAAAGGCGATAGTTGTTTGATGAGCATGATATATTCGTAACCATCCCCGTTTCCGTGTCTCGTACGTAAAAAAAAAAAGCTAGCATCCATTAACTCTTAACAGGTGCTTCTTAAGTGCAGCAGAGGGGTTTCATGAGTTGGGTATGATGCGGGACTATATTAAATGAAGTTGCTTCATTGTAATATTAATTAATGCGACTACAATGTTAATATATTTTAGTCAACTACCTGCTTGTCACAGGATAAGTATTAAGAAAATATTTTGGGTGAATAATCCAGTACACTTTTAATGCAGTCAAAGAAAAACCATTTTAATTTTAAACAATTTATGAACACTGTATTAGAGTCTCATATATGCAAGTTGATGCAAAACGGAGTACGTTAATTTATAGTGGAGATATAGCTAATAAAAAAGTAAGTCGAAAATTAATTTTCAATTTTTTCGCTAAGTGAATTATATAATTATTATATTATATACCCTAAAACTATACATTTCCAAGTTTTACTTCTTGAAAAAAATAAAAATCGACTCGGTCTTTCACTGTTTTGACATTATTCAGAGTTCGAAATAATAGGTGGTGTTTTATTTTACGTTTAAAGAAGTTTTACAAACCAAAGATGTATTTTGGACACTCCATTGCAGCAAACGGCGTGACACAGATCTCTATAGTACTTTATCGAAAAAGTTTTGGCATATTAATGCTACTCGCTATGAATATTTAGTAATTATTACACATTAAAATAAATAAGCAGGCATTTTCAACAAAAATGTAATTTAATTTCCTTTGCACACACACAAAAAAAGTAAAAAAAAAAAAAAACATTTAATCTGAACTCTGTCGCACAGAAATTAAATAAAAGTTTGTGATAATTGTGAACACCATAAATAAAAAGATAACAGCAAAACGTTCGGTCAGAAAGGAAAATTGTTTGCACAAAAAATAAAATAAAACCTGAAACTATGATGGTTCACAACATATACTCACTCAAAGTCTTTATTTAGCTAGACTGATGAACACGATACACGAATAAATTGAGTGAATTACTTGTCAAACATAAATCTCTGGAATGAAGTAAAAACACATTTATTAGCATGCAAAATTACGGTCTTCCTGGTTCCGGTGTTTCCTGCATTGGAGGACTTTTTAATTTGATTCCCGTTTGCTAACTCCACCATAATTACTGTTACCTTTCTAAAGACAGTATCCTTAGCCTGTAAAGTTAACATGGACCCCTTCTTAGTCTGAGATCAAATGAATCTAATACAAAAATGTAGGTAGGAGTTTGGTTTGCCCATATGTTTTTACTTTAATAGGCTTATTTTTATATGCATATATAATTATGTAAATATAGTTATGCATAATTAACTTTGTTTAGATACGGGTTCGAAAAGTGAGATGGTGTAGGAAGTACCTTTTTAGGAATTTTTGTTTCCCATGAGTATAGTTTCTTCAGTGACATTGAAACAAGTTGGCAAATATAAGTTTATGAAAAAATATAATCTTTTGATTACACACACACACACACACACACACACACACACATATATATATATATATATATATATATATATATATATATATATATATATATATATATATATATACGTATGTATGTATACTAACGTATGTTTGTTCCAGCCAATAGTGCAATAGATGTATGGAATAAATACAACGGCATTTATTCCCGAAATACGGGTATAATATTTTCAAAGAGATGAAGCAGTTTTTTAAAACGCAAAATCCTATCATAACTAGTTGATGTGGCAAAATTGATCGAAAGTGATTAATATAATGTTAAATGGTAATCTGTGAGACAAGCCGTCATGTGGTTTAACCCCTACCTGCACGTATTCTACCTTCTTCGTCATTACATTCTTATATTCATCTCACTGAAGCCACCCCACCACGACAAGGTGAGAGGTCCACAGAGGTGGAATTGTTAATACCATACATAACAATGTTATTCTTTGCCTAAACATTCATTAGAACGCAGGCCTATGCACAGAATTTCAAGGTCGACTAAATGTTAAGTTCATCACAGGAACATTACCCATTTATCGTTTTATGAAACCACTTATAAAAGCAAAGCGGTTATTTTTTTACTAAAAATGCTTTTAAGGGGTATGGAAAGGCAACACGTCGAGCGAACGACTGGAATACTCAGTCGTCGATAACATCTGAACTACTCATCATAATTTGATAGAAGTTTTGCCGAGTATATATTCTATTAGCGGACGTTTATTTACATAGCTCTGGGTGGTAGTATGTTTTGCTTTCGAGTAAAAAATTTAAAACGGAATTTAGAAAAATAAGGGTTTGAAACCACAAAATCCATAAAAATTAAAAATAGTAATTTGTATATGATTTTTAGTACGATGTCGATACGACTCTATAATAACCGAAATTCAAAAATATTTGCGTCTTGACTTTCAAATAATTTTAAAACCAGTAAACCTCTCGCGCAGAGGTTTTCGGAGAGTACAATTATTTTAAAATTGTAAGGTGAATATTTTTGAAATTCGGTTATTATACAGTCCTGAATATTATCGTACTATAATTATAAAACTTACAGTTTTTCATTTTTGTGGTTTCAATCCATTTTAAAATAAACGTACGCTAATAGAATATCTACTCGACGAAAAAATCCCATCGAATTATGAGTAGTAGTTTAGATTTTATCGACGAATGAGTATTTCAGTAGATTGCTCGACGTCTTGCCTTTCCATAGCCTTTAAAAACATTGGCACACGAGTTTAGGCACAGCTTGATTTTGCCTAAAATTAGCTATGCATCCGGTCCTTTGCAGTTTGAGTCTTGCGAGTTTGATCTTAACAAACTATAAACATTATTATGACTTTCAGATAAACAATACATTATCAGCAGACCAGTCAGTACTATAAAAGCAATACTAATGCATGCCAAGACTATTATGAACACAATTTCAAATGTGGTTGATGATATGAGGGTTATATGTTCATTAAAGTCCTCTTCTTGCTCTCGGTTTATAAAATTTGTGTCTTTTAAATTAAACTCATTTGCTTTTGAGTTTCCGACTGTTCGTTCCTCTAGGCGTGCAGTACTTGTTTGATGCTCTTGATATATCTCTTCCAACGTTGAACTGCCCAATGCTTGTCTCTCTATTTCTACCACTTTTTTTTCTATCTCCGTATCTTTGCCATCGAGAGAAGTTATTTCTGGATTCAAGAAGTTAAATATTTTATTTTTTGTTTCTGGTGCTCTTTCCAGTAGGCGTTCTGTGATACCTTTGCCATTTTCCGAAACAACACCCGACTTTGAATTTATAATGGTTTTCCTCGGAGATTTCTGCATTTCTACAGTCAACTGCGAGCGCGACATCTCCGTGCTGCTCTGGCGTGTTGCCGAGCCGTTTTCAGTTGGCGCACACTGCTGACCTTGCTCGTCGAGCGACCACAGCATCTCGTTCTTGCCATCGTCTGCGACACACATGGTGGCCCTGTAGTGTGGAGGGCGGCCGTGCAAGGTGTCCGTCCAGCCGAGCAGCTCATGAAGGCTGCAGTCACACCTCCACTTGTTCCCTTCCAGCAACAGCTCCTCCAGCAGAGGTAGAGGCCTCAAGGTGCTCGCTGCCAGGGTGGCCAGCCTGTTCGACACCAGGTCCAGGTGCCGCAGATTGGGCAACCTCGAGAACGCGTCCGGCGACAGCGCGCTGATGCCGCAGTAGCTGAGGTCCAGCTTTGTCAGCGAGGCCGAAGCCAGGACAGGCCCCTCTGGCAGGCGCAAGAATTCATTCGCCATCAGCACAAGCGTCTGCAGGACAGGGTTCTCCGCGAACGTGTCAGGATGAAGCTCTTTCAGCGGGTTAAAGGAAAGATCCAGTTCCTTCAACGTGGGCACCTTCTCGAAAGCGTCCTTGTGGATGGAACGTATGCCAGAGTTGGAGAGGTACATGGCCCTGACGTGAGAATACGACGAGAACGCGTCGTCAGGGATGGCACCGAGGCGGTTGTCTGACAGCGCGAGGTAGGCTACACTGCTGCTATACTTGCTGGCAGGGACCTGCATCAATTCTGTGCCCTCACAGGCCATCACCATGGGCTCAGAGTCGGAGCACAAACACGATGGCAAGTCCCGACATGGTTTGAAAGACTCTCTGACTCTTCCTTCCACAGCGAATGCCAGCGCCATCACACACAGCAAAACCTTCATTTCTTCTTGCTGTAAATAAAAAACAAAGACATTAAATTACATTCAAAATTAATAACGATACAGCAGTAACATATTACATTGTTCTATCATTTTATAACAACCGTTATTTAATACAACTTTCAATATTTCAAAACTTTGGTGCACCTCGCATCTGGAAGGAACATTTCTCCCGTGGATTCTCATTAAAATATTGACTTAAGGTATATAGCGGTGTATGTACAAAAATATTATAGAACAAAAACAGAGCCTGGCTTTTTCACATACGTGTGTGCTTTATTAAATTTGGTACTTGGTTAGGTGTAAGTGAGCATTACGTCTCGTCGACAGCAAGGTCATTAGAGACATCTTGGTACAATGACAGGAGCTGTGAGAGGAGAAGGACCCAGCCTGTGTTAAAGAATCATCCCAGCATTCATCTGGAGCGAATTCGGGAAACCATGGATAACCGAAATCAAGAAGGCCGGAGCCGGTGATCGAACCGGATTCCTCCAGAATGAGAGTCTAACGTGTTACCGCTGTGCCATCTCGGGACTAGGGCATATTTCCTCAATAATATTTGTATCATGGTTGTTTATACATACATACACTAATGTATTTCGTAAATTGCAATAAGTAGGCCTACTCTTAAAAATTCAACGTGTGAAATGGACTTCTCGATGATAATTTTAATAACTGTGGTTACATAAAACATATAAATGCATGCATACGCACTTACACGTACATACGCAAAGGTGCCATACATAAATACACACATTCATACATACGTACATCCATATTTACTTAAATACATATTATATGCAAGCAAACAAGCGTATATACGTACATACATGCTTAAACTAGTATTGGATATTTTGCGTACATACACTACTAGCTGTCCCTTTGCGACTTCGCCCGCGTGTTCTATAGAAAAGAGTAACTGACTTTTAATTACGTATTAATTGATGGTGTTACTATATTATCTGTATATCTTTAAAATAACAAACACAAACAGCTTTATCAAGTCCACTTCGTGGAGCGTACTTTAATTGCAGAACACATTTGTTTATAATTCAGCTTTATTTCTCTAAAATATAGCTGCCCGGCTGCGGCTTTGCCCGCGTGAAATTATGTAATACAAACGGTAACTCTGGATAAAAATACGTGATGAAGGCTTTTAACAGCTATGGTACTCAATAACAGTGAACTATAAATTGTCTTCTCAGTGTAAAGAACGCGCAATATGCTCGTATGATGTCATAGTAATACCAATCGCAAAGTCTTTCAAGGGATTAAAACCCGTAATACCACCCCTCCCACACCACAAACTTTATACAATACCTGAGTGAATGCTTAAAGCACAGAACAAGGAGGGTAGGCTTTTAGGCAGGCCGTGATAATTCTTTCGTATGTACAGGCTTCAGTCCAAAGAGGTTTTATTTATGAGTATGTTGGAAGAAAACAACTGTTGAATTATTTCTCCATGATCATTCTCTTTTTTCGGGAGACAGTCATGGAGGTATTAGTCTATGGAGTGGAAGCCTTTGAGCAAATTTGAAGCCAGCCAACAGACGACGTTTAAAGACAAGGATAGAGCTAGTGGTGGCAAAAACATTTAAACATAGCATTGAGCTGAAGGAAAATGTGTTAGTTTTTTGTTAACTACACATTATGGTGAAAGTATGTGCAGCTCTTGGTCTTACAAACCGATTCGATCGTTGCGGAGGATTATCTTTGTACAGGTAAGAAACTTTTGTTTAAATTCATTAAGTTTATAAAGTACATACACACAGCGAGAGATAATTCGTTTTATATATATATATACTTCTGAAGCAACTGTAAACTGTTGTGTACGATTCAAATAGAGAATTTGCGCGAATTTTTGTAAAATAATTACGTAATTACATTGCTTTCTGCTATTGTTTTGCCACCCAAAATATGGCGACTCATGAAAAATAACGTCCTGCGCATGCACAGTTCGAAAATGTTCGAAAATGATCGGCTTCACACGATTACCATTGAAATGTACGGCAGATGCCACTCCATAGACTAATACCTCCATGGAGACAGTGTTGAGAACAATTGAAGGGATGATTTGTTGTTATAGCCTGCTTTTTTTACAAAACAGTAGTGTGTCTTTTTTGTTTGTTTCTGTTGACTTTCTTTTATTTTTTGTTTTAGTCAGTTGCATAGAGGTAATATATAGTAGAGGGAACATGACGTCACAAATGTGTGTCCAACATGGTCTCGAGAGTTTGGTGTCGTTTATTTATGTTTTATCGGCGTAAAAATGCAGTCGTGTTATTTGAAACTCATGGCGTACCTTCCAGAATATATATTTAGTCATGTGGTGTCACCAAGATCTCGGTTCAAAACCTTATAGTAAGTACGTAGCTAATATTTACTTTTTACTAAAAACAGCTGGGTTAAGGAAAACAGTAACGTGGCAAACCTTGTTTACATTTGTCGTTCTGAAATTTCTATGCAATTATACTATGCGATAATATGGTAATATGTTCTCCTTAGTTAATATATTCATAAGGAACCAAAATAACCCAACATAGTTGTGATTACTAAGCAATTACTATCTTGCCTCTCAATATTATTTCAAATTTCCCGCGCATATTTCACTAGTCACGTGATACAAGTTGAACACACAATTTCGTACGCAGATGTATAGAGGATACTCCCTCTAACCTATATTTAAGGTCAGTTGTTTAAAGGATCATCATGAAGGATAAAAGGTTAATGAAATGTTGCGAAGTACGAATGTAAAGTTTATAAAGGTATTGTTTCTAAAGCGTTTGAAGTAATTCATTCAACAGGTTATGGCTCCAGATCACGGGAAGTGTTAGAAGTAAACAACTCTGTTTTTTTTTTTTCGGTTTTGGCCAAAAGTTTGCTACGTTTTTTCATCTTGGTTATTATCCGACTAGCGTGAGGATTGAGTAGTCATGAACAAAATGGAAGGAAATGTGACTAAGCTAAGTTCTGAAAGTAATTGGAAAACTTGGAAATTCCAAACTGTAGTAACGTTGCGTGTAAAAGGTGTTTACGATGTAGTTAATGCCGGTACTTGTGAAACGCCGGAGCCGGGAAGTGATGAACACAAACAAAAATTACAGGAATGGCAACAGAAAAGTTATTTAGCTCAATATATAATTGTAACCCGATTGGAGGAAGGACCTATGACCCACGTTTCAACGTGTGAAAGTGCTGAAGAAATCTGGAGGAAACTATTGGCAGTGTTTGAAAGAAGATCTGAACTCTTGCTACAACAGAAGTTCAATTTGCAGTTTTTGCCAGGTGAAAGAATGTCAGATTTTTTGTTCAGAGTTGAAGATACAGCCAGTAACTTAAAACAGGCAGGGGGAAAATTGTCAGATAATATGATCATAACAAATATCCTTATGTCCCTCATATCAACTTATTGTCATTTTTTTAGTGCCTGGGACTCTGTTTCTGTAGAAGGATGAACCATAGAAATTTGACAGCTAGATTATTAATGGAAGAGGAAAAAGTTCTGTCGTTGAAAGAAGAAGACTCAACAGCATTTGCCGCAACAAGGAAATTTACTTCTAAAAAAAGGATTCTAGAATGTGGAAAAACACGGCATCTTAGATCTCACTGTTTCAGATTGAGAGCACAGAAAAAAAAATTGTTTCGCTGCCATTTTTGCAACAAACTAGGACACATCAAGAGAGATTGCTATCAATTGAAAAAGTAACGCAGAAAACAGAACATTTAAACATGACTGGAGATGAAGAAGCTTTTACTGCAGTGACATCAGCATTAATTTGTAACACGTGTGATGAAAACAACTGGTTCCTGGACTCTGGTGCTTCGGAACATCTGTGTTGCAGACGGGAAATTTTCTCATCATATAGTGCTTTGAATTCAGACAGACTGGTAAAATTTGGAGATGGAAGAGTCTTGAAAGCAGAAGGCATCGGAGATGTTAAACTACTGTCTGACACACGAGACGGTACCTTGAACATTGTGTTGCAAAATGTGCTGTTTGTTCCAGAAATGAAATCATTTTTTCAGTGGGATCTGCACTTGACAAAGGTTACACTATGGTTACAGATAGCCATGTCTCAAGAATTTTAAATAGCAAAGGTTAAACATCAGCCATTGCGGAACGGGTAGGTAGTTTGTACAAGATGAAATTTAGTCCACGTGAATCAGCTATTGCCTTTGTGGGTGAAGAACACGAACTTAAATTGTGGCATGAAAGAATGGCTCACCAGAATCTACGACAGATAAGAAGTGTGTTAAATTTGTATGGTCAGAGGGTGACTGGTAGATCTGATGTGTTCTGTGAAACCTGTGTTTTAAGTAAGCAGACAAGAAGCTCATTTAAGAGCAGCAACACAAAAACCTCAAGGATAGGAGACATTATACATGCTGATGTTTGTGGTCCCATGGAAGCAGGCGGCTCCAAATATTTTTTGCTGTTGAAGGACGATTACTCTCATTTTCGTTTCTTCTATTTTTTGAAACACAAAAATTAAGTTAAAGAAAAATGTAAGGGATTTGCAGCATGGTTTAAGAACCAGAGGGGTGAGATGTTCATAACTCTTTGTACAAATTGTGGAACAAAGTTTGTCAACAGGGACATGGAACAATTGTTATCAGAACTAGGTGTTATACATGAGAGAAGTGTGCCATATTGCCCAGAACAGCCTGGCAGAATAGAACGGGAGATGCGCACTATAGTTGAGGCAGCCAGAACCATGATGACTGCCAAGGGCTTAGAAATACAGTTCTGGGGTGAAGTTATAAACACAGCAGTTTGTCTGATAAATAGAACTGGTACAAGTACAGTTGAAGGAAAAACACGTTATCAGTTGTGGGAAGAAAAGGATTACGACATAACATTGTTAAAGGTTTTTGTATTAGAAGTGCATGTCCACGTTACCGATCAGAATAGTAAGAAGTGGGATGTAAAATCCAAGAAAGGCATATTTGCTGGCTACAGCAAAACATCAAAAACATTTCGCGTCTTCCTTCAGAATGAAAACAAGATAATAATGAGCTGCAATGAAAAATTTAGCTCTAACAAGGAATGTGTGGAAGTGTTACAAAGAAGCACTGTAGCACCAAACTTTGGTGAAAGAGAAGGTTTCTTAGTGTTACCTACCCATCATGAAAAATCGAACAGTAAAGCAATTACACAGTGCGTGCTGACAAAAGAATCAGAGGATGGCGATGAAGAATTTTTAGGGTTTCCTGACTTCGTTGATAAACATTCAAATGTCAGTAAGGCCAGGCCATGCGTACAAATACAGGAATATTGAACAGCAGGAGCTCGATATTGTATAGGAGAACGACTTAGTCCATGTCAAGTGTTTGAGAAATAGAGACAGCTTACGTAAACCAAAAGATTCGATTTTGTTTTTAATTTTCTTTGCATTAGTGAAATTGGTGATCCTACTACATTTGAACAAGTCATGAACAGCAAAGACTCAGAAAAATGGAAAAAGACTGTAAATCAAGAACTAGAAAATTTGAAGGAAAATAAAACGTGGGTTGAAGAGGAAGGAGCTATAGTTGAGATGAAATGGGTATTCAAGACTAAAAGAGATGACAAGGGCAATCCAACAGTAAACAAAGCCAGACTTGTTGCCAGAGGCTACCAGCAAAAGGGATACTTTGATTCATCAGAGATTTATGCACCTGTTGCATGACTTTCAACAATGAGTATACTTGTAGCTGCATCAATCAAAAAGTGGATGCCCATTCATCAGATGGATGTGACAGGGGATATATCGAGGAAACTGTCTATCTTTCAGTGCCTGAAGGAATGGAAGTAGAAGGAAAAAATATAGAACTAAAATTAAACAAATCTGTGTATGGCTAAAAGAAGTCGCCAAAATATTGGAACACAAAATTTAATGAAACTATGGAGAAAGAAGGATTTACCAGGTCAACTACTGATTTCTGCTTGTACTCTAAGGGAAACAGTTCACGTAACCTCTACATTTTACTGTATGTGGACGATTTGCTGATAGTGGGTATAGAAGAAAGTGATATAGAAAGATTAGAGGTGAAATTAAGATCGTATTTCAAAATTAAGGATTTAGTGAGTGTTTCAACATACTTGGGAATCAAGATTAACCATAATTTATCTACTGGAGAAACTGCCCTGAACCAGTCCGCATACCTTGCAAGTGTATTGCAGAAGTTTGGAATGACTGACTGCAAGCCAGTCTCTACACCCACAGTATTTATCCAGCTGGAAAGATAAATCTTCAAAATGCTGATAGATGTAACAAAAACTTGGAGAGACAGTGTAGGCAACTCATTGGTTGCTTAATGTACGCAATGTCGGGTACCAGACCAGATATTTGCTGGGCAGTAACATTCTTGAGTCGATACCAAAATCGGGCCAGTGAGGCGTTGATGACAGCATTGAAGAGAATATTTCGTTATATCAAGGGAGCAATTGAACTGAGCATGGTGTACAGGAAAGGGCAAAGTTGGTTGCAGGGGTTCGTGGATGCAGACTGGACCGGAAATCTTGAAGATAGGAGGTCAACATCTGGGTACGTGTTCCAGTTGGGAAATCAACTGTGGTGTGGTCTTAGAAGAAGCAGGCCTCGGTGGCATTATCTTCAACAGAAGCGGAATAAGTTGCATTGAGTGCTGCAGTAACAGAAGGTTGCTGGCTGAAGAAGCTGATGCAAGAATTAAATGTATTCCAGCAATGTGAAAAAGCTGTGACAATTTTTGAAGATAACCAGTCTGCCATTAAAGTTGCATATAACATTGAACACAAAAGACTGAAACATGTTGATGTTCGACATCACTTAATTAAAGAAAAAGTGAATGATGGTACTGTAGAATTGTGCTATGTGGCAAGTGAAGATCAAGTAGCAGATATTCTTACAAAAGCTCTCAAAAGGCCCACCTTCGAGAGACTTAGGAAACTTATGGGACTGGAATAACATTTGAGTTCAAACATTTTTATACACATCCAGTATGAAAATTTGCATTGTAAGGTATTTTCTGGTGGTTTCGATTGAGGGAGGGTGTGGTGAGCAATTGAAGGGATGATTTGTTGTTATAGTCTACTTTATTTACAAAACAGTTGTGTTTCTTTTTTGTTTGTTTCTGTCGACTGTCTTTTTTTTTGTTTTAGTCAGTTGTTTAAAAGGCCATCATGAAGGATAGAAGGTTATTGAAATGTTGTGAAGTACGAATGTAAAGTTTATAGTAAAGGTGTTGTTTCTACAGGTTTTGAAGTATTTCTTTCAACAAGGAGACTGTAACATTTTACTGCTTTTCACATTCTTAATTTTCGATTTTCATAAAATCCTGAATTTAATGTGTAGATATTTACATAAGCTTCATTCTTATCAAAAAATCATCTCGATATCTCAATGGGTATAAGCGGTACAGATGATTATTTGAAATAACATTTTATTTTTTTAACAACTTTCAAGGACGAATTTCGAAAAATCCTTAAATTACTTATTTTATATTTACGTAAGACTTATTTTAAAGCAAAAACCATTTCAATATTTCCACTGGTTAGAAGAGCAGTGGGATTAATTATAAATATGTCTTATTTTTTAAAGAACTTTCAAGGACGAATCTTGAAAAATTATAAAAATTCTTTTTACATATTTGCTTAAGCATCATTTTAAAGAAAAAAATCACTTCACTATCTGAAATGGTTTAGGAGATATCACGGATAAATGAAAAACATATTTTAAGGCTTTTCACCCCATTAATTTTCGAATTTCGGAAAATCGAAAAATTCACAAGTATGCATTTGTTTGGGCAATATTTTGAAGTTAAAAGAAAATGATAATAGCTTTCCCGGTTAATGAGATATTAGAGATTTTAAAACACATTTCACCGCTTTTCACCCCCTTAATTATCGAATTTCGAAAAATACATTCTTAGTGGGTGCCTACAGGGCAAGGGGAAGTTTCCCTCAAAATGTCATGGTTCTAGGTCCAGCGGTTTGGGCTGTGCGTTGATGAATGTGTGAGTGAGTGATTTCTTGATGTTTGTAGACTGGTGTTAATTGAAATGGTATAATTTGCTGTGAAAATTAATAGAATTGTTAATTAAATTTTAGTGAATTTGGTAAATGCAGTGCAGAATACTGGAGAGAAAACATCGCACTTGTAGGGAACAAGGATACTTATAACACACAGAAATACCTTTGAAAATTGCAGTATTTAATTAAAATAAATAAGAGCATGAGAATTAAAGGTGCTATTCCCTACAACCTTGGACCAATGACTTATCAAAATTACCGTCTCCCAACCAGTAACAAAGCACATTACAAAGTCCACTATTAACTTAAAATATAAATCTTCAGGGTCTGAATTTATTCCACAGTTTATTGAATTATGCTCGACTAAAGAAATAAATATTTAGCTCAGTCAGCAGAGTTGAGATAGAAGATCTCAGACCTCTGGTTAGGCTCAGCATTTTTAGCTATTTGGCTAAGTTAAAAAAAAGTTCAGAAATTAGTTGATCAGTTCCAAATCAAATTAAAAGAGTTCTTGGTTTTAAATTTGTTTTAGAAATTATTAGGATTTTAAAACAGAGTCAAACTTGAATGATCATTTATGCGATTTCAGTTCACTGCAATAGGGTTGCGGACAAAAAAAACTTACGTAGTTCCTATGTTGGCTTGCAGTTCACCAAACAGTTACATTGATTTTAACACAAATCAGCCACTTCTTTAGTCGGCGAACTTAATTAGATGTTCTCAGTAAGCCCTAAACCCACACCCTTTGATTTCCGAAGCTTAACACGACTGCAGGATGAGCAGACTTCCCACATGGGAGAAAACCTGCTGCTACGTCTATTTGCTTCAGGAGTCAAGAATAGAGGACTGAGCTATCGCTAATAGCGTCGATTCTAGCCCTAGCCTAAGAGAAATTACCTAAAATTCCTTCCAACTTGGAGAAAGAACTTAAGTATTACAGGATCTGATCCCTATATCTAAGTCATATAAACCTCCTGAGTACACTAGTACACAGAGAAGTGAATCAAAACATAGAAATTATGACAATTAAATATTACTTTAACTAAATTTAACACCAATCATCATCAAATTAGAAATGTTCTTCAACCAAAAAGAATGAAATAAAATACAAGAAATAATCATCAAAAATAATCAATTAAAAAATTAAGTAAATATCTGTAATTCAATTACAGTGTGTCAGTCAGGACACTTCATTTTATATATTAATATTACATGCAAAGTAGATCTACTGAACTTATAAATGAAAAACGTAGCATAATAGAGCTTATAAACAGCATAGCCGTAAATATAAGATATTTTGTAACTGTTTCTTATTGAGTTGTTGTGCAGTTACGCATTACAAAGATTCGTGACAATTTTCGGTCGAAATTTGTGTATCAGCTTAGCTGTGAAACTTATTATTATTAGATACACTCACAAAGAAAAACATCTTTATCAACAAATAGAAGTAAAAAAATGAAAATAAACAGTGCATGTTTATATGACACAGCATGATTACATTAGATAACAAGAACAACAAAAACTGAAACATTTAAGTGCGTTCAAAAATCAAACTTTCTCTCACTCCCCCCTCCCTCTTCCTCGCGAGATTTTGAGAATATAATATGGTTTCGTGATATGGAACAATTGTAGATTGATAAAAATACGCAATTAGTTGAAAAGTATCGTCGTTATATTTTTTAACGTAAAAATTGTAATATTAACGCGAAATCTTGTTTTGTATATAATTCACAAAATAAGTTAAACTCAAAATTAAATTTATTCTGATGTATACACTGAAGTCTCCGCACTGTCATGCAGCCAGTATCTTCGGACTCTTGACTCTGTTAGGAATGGAAAATTTGGCGAGTTGAATGACTTGCATGTTAGAATACTCTACCTTGTGTATGCTCAAACCCTGACCATTTTTCCAATAGCTGCTACTCACAGAAACAGCGAGCAATGAACGAATAGACGCGGCTTTAGTATGCATAAGACAGTGGATTCTAATACTCAGGTCATTTAATTCGCTAATTTTCCTTTCCCTACTGATTTACATGAAGGTTTAAGGCGAGGTGAGGCGCATCTAGAGCGTACACGTTGGGAGCCGAAAGATGGTGAACTATGCCTGGCCAGGACGAAGCCAGGGGAAATCCTGATGGAGGTCCGTAGCAATTCTGACGTGCAATCGATCGTCGGAGCTGGGTATAGGGGCGAAAGACTAATCGAACCATCTAGTAGCTGGTTCCCTCCGAAATTTTCCTCAGGATAGCTGGCACTCGGAGGAAAGAAAGACGTGGGAGTCCAGAGTGGCGAAAGCAACAAGAGGAGCGGAGTAAGAGGGCAAGCCAACTAACAAAGAAACATGAATTAAGAAAAACAATATTTACTAGAAAATAATATATGTGTGTGTTTAAAACAACTAAAAGAAATAACTCTGAAGAAGGACAAACAAAGTAGTTTTCAGACTGTTTAATCAGGTGGCAATAAATAATAATAATTATTATTATTATAAAAATTATTGGTGCCTAGAATCTGAATTTCATTGAACTTTCAACTATTGTTTTCTGTATCAAAAATTACCCACTTCTTTAACATTAGTAAGGAAAAGTATTTATTTTAATATTTTTAATGTAGTCTAATACAACCGCAAGTTTTAAAATGTAATGAGTCTCGTAAAATCCCAGATACCACTGAGTGATGCGCAAATGATTAATTATACAGGATACGTATGTTACGTAAAGTTCTGGAAAACACATATTCATGCTTGAAGACGACGTTATTTGTAACAGATGATGGAACAGTAGTGTCGGCAGGGCAGTAATCGTGAAACACATCTTCTAGATAACTAGATGGCTCCTTCCCTCGGAAACACTCATATCATTTAATGCGTCATTCATTTGCATGCTGAACTTATGATGTGCAGTTTAAATTACCTGTTTTTGCGTCGCCCTAAATTACGTAGGATTGCCACGTTTAATAGTCCATAGAGAGAGAGAGAGAGAGAGAGAGAGAGAGAGAGAGAGAGAGAGAGAGAGAGAAAATAGGGGGAGGAGGAGAGAGTTCGCCAGCAAAAACGTGCTAGACAGAAGTCGTAACAAAATTATATTTCGGAGACATTAATCGTTAGCAGGAAACGGTCATATTCACGGCCTCCCCAAAAGAAAGACACTCATACCATCTACGTATAAAATATTTAAGATCTGAAAACTTTCTATATTAAATTCTCGTCATTGAAATATATTAAAAGAATACTGTAACTTTCAAAATAAAATAATCATATTTTAGTGAATGATCCTAAATGAATGCTAGGAGGAGGTAAGTTCCAAAACTTGATAAGTGCACCTGACATGAATTGCCAGAAAACGCAAAAAAAAAAAAAAAAAAAAAAAACTGCTCACGCTTTATAAACACAGAATATGTTGACACATAGACAATCAAATATTAAAGTGAGTCAATATAAATAAGTTAAAACAACGGAATTAATTATATATCCATTTTGTTAAAGTTATAGCACTTTAAAATTAGCATGTACCAAGTTTTGTTGCAAAATTACACGTGTATAAAGTTTTGAGACAAATCGTTCTGCAAATATGAAGTTCTGTTGCAACTCAATGTATAAAAAATGAGGTAGGAACATGAGTCAATCTAACTCTATACCATGTACACCAAATGTTTTATTCGTAGATCCCCTGGAATAGAGACAGGCCCTGTTTAAGTAAATGTTAAGGAATGATGGACATTACAAAAAAAAAATACAAATCCAAATAAAATTAATGTTTTCTTCCTTAAGCAATTATTGTTGTACACCATTGCACATTACAACCACACAATGTTGCCATTAAAAAAATTATTAACAAAATTTTTTTTGAACACAAATTAGTTTTACGAGTTATTAGGTTGTGCAATGATATAAGGGCATAAAGTTTTGCAATAACACGAGGATTTGTTTCACTTTAAGCTTATTGATTTATGAAGTTTTGATGCAATATGGAGATAGTCTGAGGTTTTGGAACAAAACTTACTGTTTTATGTAAAGTATTGGAACAAACTGATAATTCCGTACCGCAATTTGAGCGTGACATAAACATTTCTGATGCAAAATGTTTGTTTCATATGATGGCGGGGTACCCTACGTACCCACTTCCACAGCTAACTCATTTTTTTTTTTTCATTTCTGTACTATCAAGTTTTTGAACTCACCTCCTCATATATATATATATATATATATATATATATATATATATATATATATATATATATATATAATATACATACAATAAATATTTTATATATGTACACACACACACAAAATATATATATATATACACACACACACTAGCCGACCGGCTGTGGCGTTGCCCGCGTGAAATTATTAACGTTAACAGTAACTCTGGATAAAATTTGTGATGAAGGCATTTAACAGCTAGCGTACTCAATAACAGTGAACTATAATTAACTGTCTTAGCTCAGTGTAAAGAGCGCGCGCAATATGCTCGTATGATGTAGTAATTCCCATCGCAAAGTCTTGCACGGGATACGAACCCGTAACCCCACCCCTTCCACACCACAAACTTTATACAATATCTGAGTGAATGTTAAAGGGATGCCGTGATAATTCCTTCGTATGAAGTGGCTTCAGTCCAAAGAGGTTTTATTTATGAGTAGGTTGGTAAAAAGAAACGACTGTTGAATTATTTCTCTGTGATCATTCTCTTTTTTCGGTAGACTGTAACATTTTGCTGTTTTCAGCTACTTAATTTTCGAATTTCATTAAAACCTGAATTTGGTTTGTAGATATTTATATAAGCTTCATTCTTATCGAAAAATCATCTCGATATCTCATCGGGTATAAGCGGTACAGATGAATATTTGAAATCACATTTTATTTTTTTTAACAACTTTCAAGGATGAATTTCGAAAAATCCTGGAATTACATTTTTTGATATTTACGTAAGATTTATTTTAAAGCAAAAACCATTTCAATAAATCCACTGGTTTAGGAGATAAGTGGGATTAATTAAAAAACACGTTTTATTTTTCAAAGAGCTTTCAAGGACGAATTTCGAAACATTGTAAAAATACTTTTTAGATATTTACTTAAGCATCATGAAAAAAAAATCACCTCACTATCTGAAACGGTTTAGGAGAAATCACAGATTAATGATAAACACATTTTACGGTTTTTCACCCCTTAATTTTCGAATTTCACAAAATCGAAACATTTGCGTTTACGCATTTCTTTGGGCAATATTATGAAGTTCAAAAATTTATGATAGCATTCCCGGTTTATGAGATATCAAGGATTCTTTTAAAACCCATTTCACCCCTTTCGCCCCCTTAATTATCTAATTTCGAAAAATCCTTTCTTAGTGGGTGCCTACGGTGCAATTGGAAGCTTCCCTAAAAATTGCATGGTTTTAGGTCCAGCGGTTTGGGCTGTGCGTTGATGAGTGAGTGAGTGAGTGAGTGTGTCAGGACACTTCATTATATATATTAAGATATTCACACACATATGTCGGCTGCAGTATCTCCTTCAGCCTTTATATTGCATTATCCGATTCAGTTAGGAAGTGGGTCGTACAGGTGCAGTATTCTCTCCTGAGACAAAGTCGGCCCACATATGTTTTGTTACTGGTTCTTGATATCCTGTATGCGTCTATTTTTATATCACACCAGTCGGAATGTAACCACGAACGCACTTTGATTACCGTTTCGAACATTACGGATGTTTGCTATTCCAGTCATTTACCTTGTTCGGCTATTTTATTTAGAGATACTAACCAGAACAGCAAGTTTTATTACGTGTGTGGAAATCGCCTTCCAGTTAGGCAACATTAATGCTTTGCAGTCATCGCTAACGCTTACTCCAGGCACTATATCATACTACTGATTAGCCGTTGTTCGTAATATAATCTTACATTTCTCTGGCACACGTGCAGAGTTTTCATACCAGTTTGTGTTGTAAATTTTAAAGTGAAGTAATTTTGGTGAGCACTTAACACCGATGTTCACAGCGCTGAATAGAGTAACGAGATGAGTATGATGCAGTGTCAGACTGAAGAAACATGAGAAACAAGGACGACCCGAGAAAACCTGCCGACCAACGACATCACCTGGCAACGATTCCATTTTAAACCACTGTACTATCATATGCGTAGCTTTGCGTATTTGAAACATGAACACAAAACTTCATAACGTGAATGTACGTTTATTACTGAGTAAACAGCTGTGTTAACAAACACTTGAAAACACTGCAACAGTTCCAATATGTCTGTGTAATTTATATTTGCTTGGTTTCCTTACTTTAGATAGTTAAATGATTAAAATACGTATTGTTCTTAAAGTGTCTTGAGGTAAATAGTTATTTTAGTTGTACAAAAATAAATATTTTGTAACTATACCGTAACAATACTAAAATGTACTTTTCTTTTATGAAATTTTATTTGCTTTTCTAACAGAATGAAAGCACTAAAAACTACAAATAATGTAAAAAGTAATCTTCATTTGTATTTATGAACTGAAGGCTTTCTAATTAATTATGTTATAATTTTGAAACGCTTAGAACCGAGTTTCTTATCAATTATCTGTGTTATCAGTTGCTATCAGTGCATGGCTATTGTGAGGCCTAGTTTTCTTTGTTTGTACACGTAACAATATGGCGGAGTAATTTCCAAGTGCAATCAGTTGTTTTTGTAGGTAAAATGAGAAATTATATTTTGACTGGGCAACCATTGGCCAATTTACTAACGTTGCTATGGTAATGAACAACTATTTTTTTCACGTATCGTTATAGTGAATGGCCTCTTACCTTTTCTATATGAAGGTCTCACATCACTGTCCCTAGAAAATACATCATGCCCCATCAATATGTTGGCCTAATCTCTGGCTGCTATGTATCGATGTATTCAAGATTAGGATTCCTCATACCTGAACTAACATTTTTTTTTCTATTTAATCCGTGGCCCAGCGACATAATAACTCCAGCTACAGTACGTAACATTCGGTTTGATCCCAAGTGTTTTGTGCTCCTGTTGCTCGCATTTACTTGATCAATTCATCATCCATAAAATTAAGAATAAGCAACTTGACTCGTTTATGAATCTTTGGTCCCCAATCTCCATATGCAACTTTTCGCGGATGGTAAATTTTGGGCCTGGCATTCTATAGAAAGAAGCCTGGAATACTGGAATACCTTTGTAACACGAATACTATAGAAAGGTAAACATTGGTCTTCCTCTTTTACTTGGGACAGCAAACTGGAGACAATGCTGTTATTGGACGATGATTTTTAGTATATACTACAGGAAATGATGGCCAAAACTTCACGAAATGTGTTCTCCCAACTGAATCATTGGGCGGCATTTTCCGTAGGACAACAAAGTGGTATTTTTTGCTGAGTCGCAGTACTACATATTCTTCTACGACAGGAATACATCTGTGTTCATACACACACGAGCCTTCATACAGGATGTTACAAAAAGGTACGGCCAAACTTTCAGGAAACATTCCACACACACAAAGAAAGAAAATATGTGATATGGACATGTGTCCGGAAACGCTTAGTTACCAAGGTAGAGCTCAATTCTTTACACCTCGTTAAATGTCATCGTAAAAAAAAAACATTTCGTACAGACACTGTTCCAATTACCCAATGGAATGTTTCGTTAGAATGTACGTTACTTCCTAGGATCACCACCAGATGGGGGACGTGACGGAAGGTAATCGTGACTATTGCGTCTTTTCCACTCACAGTCCGGATTACATTCCGTCAAGTGGCTCACCTGGCGGTGAATCTAGGATGTAAAGTACATTGTAAAGAACCAATCCATAGGGTATTTGGGACATTTTCTGTATGAAGTGTTATTTACGATGACGTTTAACGAGATGTAAGGAATTGAGCTATAAGCGTTTCCGGACATTTGTCCATATCACATATTTTCTTTCTTTGTGTGTGGAATGTTTCCTGAAAGTTTGGCCGTACCTTTTTGCAACACCCTGTAGATGGATAGCTACCACGCCACTTCAACCAGTTGTCATCCTGTCAAGAAGTATGAATAAGACACAGTAAGGTAAGTACCCAATCAATGCTAAGAAAAACAAAATAATTTAATGTCTTACTAAATTATGTACCCTACTGTATGGATTTCTACGGCAATATTGCTAATTGGTCAACTACTTCTGCTGACAGAAAATATGTTTTTTTTTATTTAATGTCAACGTAACAGTGTGATTAACCCGAAGAAATCATCAGTGATATTCTTACCACAAAATGTCTAGGCGTACAGAAGAAAGTGCCTAATCAATGTCAAAGCAATTACAGACTGTATGCCTTGTAAAAGTTCATAACCCAAAACTAAAGGCACTTATCTAAATTGTAAACTGTCTTAACTGTGCTGAACGTGTCACTGATATCTTGATGAAGTATCAATAGCTCGATGTCAGGAGTAGGACTAACTTGTTAAATTATCTGTATGTGTACCAAGGAAACTCATTTGCTTTGCAAAAGGACACTAGTAAGTACATTTTTTAAATTTACCCATTGACTGCAAGAAGTACATGATAGGTACAATTCACTTAGATCCAATTATAAGCATAGATATACTAGTAGTATTCCACAAAAATAGTATTTGCAAACATCAGTTCTATACGCACCTTTCAGAACCAACCAAGCGAAGATGACCGATGCACTTCAACCGTTATTTCCTTCTGTTACAGGTAGAGTTGACTAATCAGTACATGTATTTGCGATGTTAGTTTATCGCAGTTGAAAGTTTCCAAGCGTTCCTGATACGAATGCCGAAGATAAGATATAAATAAAATGTTTGTTTGTGGGCACTCTGTCTTACCTACTTAACTTATCTACATTTATCTCTTGTTTTTTACTGTCGGAATCCTGTAAGTTCCCTAGTTGTTTGGATCATGATTACCAACATGGGATACAATTTTAACTTAGAGAACATTTATATCATTACGTTGCTTAGCCTGCGAGGAATGAAAAGTTATCGATCTTCGAAGCAACAGGTAAGTTTTTTAAACGTCAAATATTATTATTTAAGACTTACTTTCTGTTTTGAAACATTCTCAATTTTTTTCCTTATAAATTAAGGCTTTGGTAGTAGTGTATTTGTGGGAAGATGAATAAAATAACGAATAGGAAAGTAAGAGTAGGGGTTTCTACAAGATAGTAATGACCTACCTTATGCGTGAGATTATAGTGCATTATCCTGCATAGTTTCTCAATATTAAGGTTGCCTAGAAAACTTCGTTTATTTGTGCATCTCGTTACACGTACCTAGCATTGTAAAAACAGCATTCACACAGTGCGAACAAAAAAAGCATACATTCTTACTCAAGCATGTAATTTCGCGAATGCACAGAAAAATCTAATTTGTTGTACTTTGTTTGTTGCACATGAAATGATTATGTTAGTACCGTACATATTCGGTGCGCTTTTGATGATATACTTGGAAGCAACAGATGAATTTCAACAAACAGCCATCTGCGTGCATGTTTAGATTTCTTTGCCACGAAGATTTTATTCCTGATTTATTTTTAAATGATTGACATAGAAAGTGAAAAGCAATAGTTCAGTACCTATTTATGTGTGTTGGTATTGTATAACTGCTATTATATATTTTAAAACTGTAGTCTTCTACATTATGTAATTAATTATTTATTCCAATTTATTTGGTCCAAAGAACAGTAACATTCTTAGTAACCACTAAAACTGCAGGCAACATGACTCAAATATAGCTAGTCAGTCACCTGAGAAAAACTTCTTTGTTCTTCTATGTTTTCATCGTCATTTCGTTTAGTGTTGTGTTTGTGATTATCTTCGTCTTAGCCTTAGTCTTAATTTTGGTGTCCTGAGTTTTCCCAGTTTCCTTCGTTATTTTTTATCGCTTTTATATTTGATTTGAACTTAAATTATTCGTTTATTTGTATTTTCTGTAAGTTTACACAATTCCTACTTTTTTTAAATGTGTTGACTATAGCAAATTCGGCTTGTTTTTGTTTTCTCTGTTTTTCTTTTTCCACTTTTGATTTTCTGAGATGACATAGTACTGCAATGGCGTATGTCGACAATATTTCACTAAATCATTTACCCCATTGCAAGACATCAATTATGTGATTCTTACAACGACACAATCTAAAGATATAGACATGCTTACTGTTGTAGAACCATCGCTCGAGAGCTCAACGCCACTGTCGTCGACGTCAGCCGTGTTCTGAGGTTTGAAAGAGAAGTTTGGTTCCATCGGTCCTACACATTCTCAAACCTTTCTAATTTGGCGGGTAGCTGAGCGAAGTAAGGTGGGTCTTCTCTATAAGTCGGTTAATGGTGTTTTGTATTGAGGAGGGCGTGCTACTTAAATTGAAGCGTAAAACGTTTACTGGAATTTGCTATAATTTGAAAGTCAGCGTAAAAGAATGTTTTCTATAGAAAGGTTTTTGGAATATTTCTGATAAAATATATTCCCATAATGGCAAATTTCTTTAGTGTGATCTAAGATACAAAGTTATGGGGTCTTGGACAGTTTACTAGATAGTTGGCCGAACTGTTTTAATGTTCAGTGGTATTTTCTCTATTCGAGGGGCGCCACGGTTGGCGCGGCGATTAAGGGATTCTCACCTCTTACCAAATATATTTGGGTTCGATTCTGCGCAAGGTAGATCTGGACTTTCGTATGTTGAAATCATACTGGATGATGTTAGTCGCTGGATTTTCTAGGGGCTGTCCCGTTTCCCCCGCTCTTTAATCCTGCTACGTAATGTTCATCTCGCTCACCCTCACTAATAACCAACCAGATCTCTTCATTGGCTCACTGTTGCTGCACTTACTCGTGTCAAAATTTTACAAAATATTCAACATTAAAAAAAGTTAACGTTGATATGAACTAAAATTTAATTTACTTTTACCAGCGCTGGTGGTTAAAACATTCGTGTGACTCATCAGTTAGTACCAGCTTACGTGCTAAAAAAGTTCTGTTGAAAAAGTTACAATATTGTATTCACGTTTTTATATCTAGTGCACGCAAGCAGTGATAGGGAAGAGTGGAAGCAATTATAAAAACTTACGTAATTTTATATGTGTACAGCAGCCAAATAAAGTCTTCAACTAAAGAGTTCGCAAACAATAAGCTGGGGTTAAGGAATTGCAGCAGTATTCTTCTGGAATGGATGCGGAAAGCTTCGAAAAACCAAGTGTAAGCCTGAATGATAGAGATGCTCGCGGCCTACTGAACAACAACCACGCTGATACCACACAAAGTTAACTGCTTTTAATGATTGCTTCCTTCCCCCAACGATACCTAATCAACTTGATAGTGCAGTAGTATAAACCCAAAGACGTAACGTGTTGCTGTACTTCAGTCTATCACTTATTGGGTGTTTTTCGTGACCTCGAACAGCATTACGTCCTTGGGTGAGGTATACGGGGGAAAGGGAAAGGATATCAGCCAGGACCTTTTTAAAGGAAGCATTCCAACAGTCACAAGGAGTGATTTTGGAAACCATTGGAGAACAGAAATCAGGATGGCCGGAAACCAAAATCGAACCCAGGTTCTTCCGAATGCGGGGAGAGTGTTTACCATTGCTCCACCTCGCTTGGTCTGCTGATATCAGTATGTTACATTTACTTAGTCAGTTGAATGCATTACACTGACGTTTAAATGTACATAAGTTAAGCGGTTATGGTGCTGTGAATTAATACGTTAAGGAAATAGAGCTATCATTTTATAAAATGTAACACTACTTTGTACAATTTACTTTAGCTTTTATTCCGTAGTAATACTTGTAAGCCAAATATTACGATGCTTGGTCGATACGGCACTGTAAGACGATAGCACAGCTAATTATTTAAATTACTACGATTTAAATATTATTGGCAAAAAGGCTTATCTCTGTACCTTCAGTTAACATATACTATATCTATAACATATTTGAGTTCCGAATCGATTTAATTTTCCGAGATACGTTGCGTGCAATATATAACTCGTCATTTTAAACATATTTGCCTCAGAGGCATACTAACATAAACTTATACATTTCAGTTCACGCTATTTTGCAAAAATGTACAAAAAAGAGGAACCTTATGAGATACCACTGTCTCTGTACAAACTTTGGTTAAAACGTGTATAAAGGTTCAGAGGATATAACATTTCAAACCTAAAATATTATTTGCACAGAAACCATAACTTAAATTAAGTCGCTATTGTTGATTAGAACTAAAGGGCTATAATTTAATTTTACACAGCCATTCACAGCGGTGTATTTATATGCTAAACCAGGTGGAAATAATATCCGCAGCATGCGAGCAATTTCATATTTTTAGCAGTAGGTATTACAAAATCGATACATCTGTTGAAAAGCAGAAATATGAAATCCTTCGTTGATTCTGTATAGTTTAATATCCTATCATCTTTCAGTTTAAATCGATTAAATAGTTTCTGGAATACGACAAACTGCTAAACTATTTAGTTAAACGGCAATTTTAAGAATGCATATACGAAATTATCAAAAACTTTTGAAGTTGGGTGTAAATGGCTGCTAAGTGTCGAGTGTGTTAAATTATTTATATATTATTTAAAACGTTTTAGGTGATGCAAGTAAATTCAGTCACTTTAATAATGGTGCTCTCATTTTCGTTGCGGTAAGTAGGCATAACAAGAGTGTATAAAATTAGAGAAGCATTCACTTCTCAACAACGAACTAAAAACTGGCACAAAGTAAAATTTGAATATTTAAACATTGGCATTGCTTCGTGTTGTACTGGTAATTGCGTTATTATTGTTTAGTGTTAATTATCACTTTTGTCACGGTATTATATTTTGGGTATTTTAACAACAGAAAATATTAGTATAGTATTGAATATTTATATTTTCCCTATCTCAGCTACTTAAATAATTTAAATAATTATAATGTTTGTTCTAAATACTTCTTTTATTGCCGCACTTGTATATTTATAATTTATGATTTGCAGGAGAAATTTTGTCTGACTGACTGACATATCAAACTGCAGTCCAAACCACTGGACCTAGAATCGTGAAATTTTTTGTGTAGGTTCCTCTCAGGTCGTAGGCGAGCACTAAGAAATGATTATTAGAAAACCGACCACTAAGGGGGCGAAAAAGGGTGAAATATATTTCCGAAGAAACGTCGATAGAGCTCGAACAAGATGGCCTATCATCGTGATTTTTACTTTAATACGACACATAAAAATACATATTAGCCAATTTAAGGATTTTTCGAAATTCGGCATTTAAGGGGGTGAAAAGACCTTAAATATGTTCCTGGTTTACTATCGATATCAATCGAATCCTTCGGTATAGAGTTGGTATTCACTTCAAAATGTTGCTTGAGTGAATACACAAAAATTAGTTTTAGGATTTTTGAAATTCGATCCCCAAACAAAAAAAAACGGGCAAAATGTTTTTTTTATAAACTGTCTATATCACTGAAACACAATTGATAATCGTCGTCATTTTTACATCAATTGGTTATGTATACAAATGACTAACATAGGACTCAAAGACGTTTCGAAATTTGATAACTAAGGGGGTAAAAATACATGCCATGTGTTTTCGATTATTCCTCTATAAATATTAAACCAATCGATATATCGAAGAACTCTTTTCTTTAGATTGATCCTCATGTAATGTATTACCATTTAAATGTATTTTCCGAATTAGGCCTCAAAGAGGTAAAAAATGGTACAAAGTGTTTTCGATTCATAATCGATATATATCGATCCCATTGACTTTTACATAGCGACGAGATTTTGCTTTAAGATTGATGCTTGCTCAAATACCTGAAAAGAAATTTTACGAATTTGTGAAATTCGCCACCTAAGTATAGGTGACAAGGGGTGAAAAGTGATTAAATGTGTTTTCAATTAATCGTCGACGTATCTCAAGCCCAGCGGGCAATTATCATGTTTTTCACATCCACGAGACTCCAATTAAGTATTCTAAAACGTAGTTAAAGGGTTTTTCGAAATTCAGTCTCTTAGGAGGTGAAAAGACCTGTAAAGTATTTTAGGTAAATCCTCGATATCTATCGAACCCGTCGAGATATACAGTTAATTTATTGCTTCAGGATGATGATTATAGCAATCATCGCAAAACGGTTTTAACCCTTTGGCGAGTGGTGATTATGGCATATATGTATCACCCCTGGAGTGAGGTTTTTGGAAAACCCAAAATATTAACTAACACTATGATTTTACCAATTTTAAAATTTATGAGTAAAAAATAATAAATTAAGGATTTAAAATTTTTTCTACTACATTACAATCACTACAGCACCAACATATATATTTTTTTAAAATTTTTTAGTAAAAATACAAATTTTTTTAAATCAATTTTTATTAACTGAAAGTATAAATTCAATAGAAATAACAGTAAAATATATACAAAATTTTAAAAACCATTCAATTTTAGTAAAAACATATATATTTTCTAAATCTACATCTTATGACATAAAAGTGAAAATTCGATTGATGTAAATGTTTTGTTACAGCAATAACAGCACTAGATTTTCAATTCTGAGTGACTTGTTTGCTTTAGGCAAATATGACTACCATTCAAAAATTTTTAACACTGTTAAAAGTGGTAAAGCATGGGTGTTACACACATCCACATTGTGGCTTTCCGCTTCGGATTTGTAGTGGAATGTTTACACACGTAGCACTGGCGTTGTGGCTTTCTTCTGGTTGCTGTTGGTGGTACAGGTGCAGGGAAGTGCCTTGCTGTGAGCCTCAATGGTGCTGTTGACAGATCAGATGAACGACGTCCACCTTTGCTGAGTATCCGTGGAGGGCTGTATTCTTCGAGCAGCTGTTGCACCAGATTCAACCTGAAGTCAATGAGTTTGGTCGTCTTGCCTGATTTGATATCATAAATAATATGTGCATTGTAAATAGTCATGTCCAGTATGTGCAAGAATAGCTTCTTGTACCACTTAACTGATTTTCTGGTACTGTCAAGAAATGATATTTGCATATCAACTTTGTCCACCATTCCCATATTCCTGTTGTACTCGATCACAGATCGTGGCTTCTTTCTTTTACTTCCTGTTAGTCTGTCCATTTTGTCACTTTCAACAAACTCATTAGGAAATACAGTGTTTAGCATGCAGACATTCCGCTTATCATGCCATTTCTCAGCTAGGATATTGTCTGTGTGAGACACAACACTCACCTTTTTTCATTTTCTTTGGAAATTTAGGCATACATTTTCTGTTTTCGTGCACCGTTCCACATGCTCCAGTCTGTTGCTCAAGGAGAAACTGAAATAATTTGGGACTGGAATACCAGTTGTCAGTAAAAATTATGTGCCCTTTCCCCAAATATGGTTCGAGAAGTGTAGCAACAATAGAACCAGAAATTCCGAGATCAGCTATTTTGTCAATGTTTGTCTGAGCACCTGTGTACACAATAAAGTCCAACACAAAACCTGTCTTACAGTCACAAAGTACAAACAATTTTACTCCAAACCTATGACGTTTGGAGGGCACATATTGCTTGAAGACCAAGCGACCTTTCCACACCATAATACTTTCATCGATGGATAGGTTATGAAATGGTATCAACAGAGTTTTGAATTTCATACGCATGGTTTCCAAAATGGTGCTGATTTTATACAGACGATCTCCTTTGGGCTGACTTTCACTGTCGGAAAAGTGTAGAAGCCGAAGCAAAAGCAAAAAACGGTCTTGCGAAAAAATTTTGCCAAAAATAGAAGTTGAAAGAATAGGCTTGGTTGACCAATAATCTTTCAACCGATTTTTAGCTGCATATGGCATTAGAATTATAACTGCAAGAAAAGTGTATAATTCAGATACTGAAGGCCTAGACCATTGTTCCAGCTTTGATTTTTCTTTCACTTCAAAATTGCTCGTAACAAACCGGTGATATTTGTCAGTCTCGTCAACAATGT